>LYUA01000277.1:138607-152911 GCA_002093875.1 Calopteryx splendens | reverse complement strand
CCCCACCCTCTTCCCATATTCATCCTTCCATCTTTCTCTCTCCAGCATTTTGGGGAGATCGATCAGCGGAAGCTGTAGCAGAGGATTCTGGGAAATAATTTAAACAAAATTGTACCAGTGGCACAGAAATGGAGGGGAATGGGTGGACAGAAGCGATATCCCTTCGTTTTAGTGAGATGCCGAGTTCCTGTTAACAGTTGCTGTATACATGTAGGTACGATGGGAAAGGACTTCTGGATAACGATTGAATATAGCCCTCATGCCTGGGCTGGATGTTTGTGGTAATTAATGCCTTACAAAGCCGTTGAAAAAATCGAAGGTTGCACAGCAATGATTATTTCAGTACGCTTTATTGCCGGTAGAATTGTTTACCATGATACGAAACGGATGTTTTTTTATATTATTGTGAAGTCGCCATTAAATAAAGAGCTAATTGATAAAGGGATTTAAACGTGCGAATATCCAAGCCCACGACGATTAAAATGCGTATAATAAAACGATGCGTTAATTAATACAATTGGTGATATAAAAATATGAAATGAAACTGCTCGCCAGCAGAACTGTGACATACTGAGGTATATTAGTAGCTGTTGAATTTTGAAGCGAACTACCATTAATTCATTTTGGAAGTAATTAACAAGTGGTAAAAATCAAAATTTTTACTATATGATTCGTTCAAATTAGCAATGTTGTCTGTTAGCCATTATTAGAGTTTAAGTATAAAAATACTTAGGAAAATCAATTTCCTGTTTTTAGCCACTTCAAATGTAACTTTTTAATATTTATTTATATAAGAGATTTAAATCTCAAGTTATATTTTATGGAACTTCATGTTTGACAAAAACTAGCAATAGAAACTAATTAATTTATAATTTCTTTCATCAAGGAGGGTAAAAAAAGTCTTTATAAGTGCGTGCAAGCCTTGTTAATTTCTCGTTTTTTCAGGAATTCTTTTTACAAAGTTGTATTTGTCTTTATAAACTCTTTGTCATAATATCTCATTGCTCATCGTTTCCTAATGCATTATTATTGAGATGCCAAGTAAGTTTGGGTTTAAAATGACGGATCGGAGCAAAATCTTTGTGTTAGTTGTAATAATTCATCCAATTTCTTTGTGCGCATGAAACGAGCTCATGAGGAAGTTGGAACTGTTTGTGCCTGATCTCACTAATTCTGTTTCGATCAAAGAGGCATTTAATATTTTTTTTAAATACCTTAAATTGGTTGTTATACCATATAATAAACCATGTAATGAGAAAAAATTTAATTTTATTTAAGAAATTTTTGAAATAGCCACTGGAATTGAACTTCACCCTGATCCTAATAACAGTGCGCTGTCTAATAGTCGAGAATTTCATTGGATAATGACATTTTCCAGTTGCGTAAATAAATGCTGTGGCACCTTCAAATAATATTTAAATCTTTTATTTGTCAAATTTTAAAAATTATGCTTGGCGTGTAGTTTAGGTGAATGAAAAATTATTTATGTAAATTTGAAAAACTTAGGAAATAACTTTTTTTTACCTGAAGGTAAATTTAAGTTGCATAAATTATTCATTTGCTACATTATTATTAGGATAAAAAATAGAATGGGATTAAAATTATTACTGGCTAATAGGGCCATATCTATCAGTTTTAAGAACATTGAGACTTTTAGGCTACCTCATACTTTCATGAATCATCAGAAAAATAATATACGTTGCAATACGAAAATATTCAATGGTACAAAAAAATGAGTATTTACTATTCAACTGAAAGGAATATGATATCCTCTTGGAGATTTATCTGCAAATCAAAATTTCGCAATAAAAAAATTTGGCAACTAAATAAGTATTTCAGGATACTGTTTTCTCGCAGATTGAACTCTTTCAGTTTTCCATCTTAAAAATAAATGGGCATAATTGGTCATATTCCCATTCTATAATTCTGATTCAGAGCTAAAGGTTTGCCGCTCCTGGAACGAGAATGCCTGTTTATGGTGGAGCTGGTTCAGTCCTCCTGGAAACCAGCATTTATCGAGGTTGACAAATGTTTTAATGCGTTTTATCTTACCTTTTTGCGTGAATGATTTTGTTTGCCTTTTAAAAATATTGTTCCATATCCATTTTCACACTTCGTGTGAATTTTCCATTATTGTCAACCTACGGTAACTTGGATATAGTCCCTACTTATCGAATTTATTGCTAATTTACATTGAACCATTAAAGCTATAGCGATTAACCATATAATAATAACCCTTTCGTGTTCCGTTTTTCCTGTAATATTGGTATTTTACCTTGCAGAGAAGTTTCTCATCTGTGAAAGGGTGAATTGTTCTGTGCGTTTGAGAGTTCATTGTGATACATAGAGTGGCAACACAAGCCATTGCGCTTTATTAATACACCGTGTCTTCATTAACTCCATCCTCAGGAAATCTGAAAACACTCCACGGTGTCCGGATCGATCCCGAGCTCTCTCGCTGCCCCAGAGCTTCATCGTATGTACATGAGCCATTTTTAGAAAAAAATATCCGCGCCTGCAAATGATGGAACAGGTGCTTCAATTTAATATTCATTATCATATGAGTGTTGACTGCATTAACAAGTTTCCAGTGAATATAATGGCACTGTAGACCGTGAAATAAAAGGATATCGTTATGTCGCACGCGTTAAGCGTCGAGTTTTAAAAATAAATATTTGCGCGGGAGAAAATCCCAATAAGCTATGTTATCAGCACTAACGCGCATCGCGAAAGTTTTAGCATTTCGAGGAAAGGAGATTAGGCTTGTTGATTAGATAATGACTGGAAGAAGGTTGGAAACTAAGTGGAACAGAATGCAAAGGAGCGGGGGGAGAATGTGTTTTGTGATAATAATTTTCGTAACTCTTTCAAGAAGTAGACTAGGATGGATTAAGGTTTTTAGGGTTGTCCTTAAACTTTCCAATGCGATAAAAACATAGTAACCAAACAAATATGCGGTGAGGTTTTCGTTCACTTCTTATTACGCGTAACAGCGAATGAAAATTCACACAAATTGGCTTTGGAGGATCAGATTACTATTTTATTTATATCGCCGGCTGTTTCCCATAAGGTACTGATACCCAGATGGTTACTCAGCTTGGTTTTAAGGAGTGCAGAGGCTGCACCCAGATTTAAGCCTGGGTCTTCCCGGTTCAGTAGCAGCCCTAACGCTCTAACTGGGCCTTTGCCAAGATACGGGGAACCACTCGCATACTATTTCGAGCGGTTGCTCTTCTTTTTGGCAATTCTGTTCATCACGTTAGGAAATTTAAAATGTGTTACTTATGAGTTTATTTTAATTAAGACTTTTCATTTTGGTATAATTTCCAGTGCATAATACTCTTACAATTTCCTCATTATGTTAAATAGATGGTAACGGCATCGGAGTTACTGCCATCACATAATGCCATTTCTCTTCAGACTCAACTCATAACGGATGCAATCAGAAAACAGTCATATTAAACACAATATCAACAGACTAGAGAAGCCTAATGCATTAATTAAAGTCAAACAACGGAAAGTAAGAGGAAAGATTGGGGAACAAATTTACGCACGCAATAGCGATCTATCTTTGGTCCATTGACGGGGAAGATGACCCGAAGGATTAACTGAGCGTGAAGAGTTGAAGGTCCTTGGGAAGTTTAATGGGCATTGTAATGCTCCAATTTTGTAGCTTAGGTCTGGGATTAATTCACCGCATGGATATGAATTGAATCATCGAATTATATTTTGGCGTATACACATTTGTAAGCCTGTACGAAGCACGTTTTTAAAGTCGTATGTAACTGAAAACTGTAGTAATGCATTTTCTGCTCAAGATGAAAATTTAGTTAATGAGTAAGCCCGTTATTTTGGAACACCATATTTTGGATAGTGTATACATATTCAATAAATGAAACTAATTAAGCCTCTACCTTGCCTACACCTGATACATATTACGTTTTCCCACTTTTCGTATTTACTTATTGCGTTAGAACTATGGAAATGGAAGGCAAGAGATAAGCCCTTCTCTTCTATTGCTAGAGGAACGTTTATTATCCAAAGGGAAGGGAAGATATGAAGTTGGGGTACTTTTTCAAAAGCCTTTTTTTTAAGTTTTACTGCTCCACAATAATTGAAGTAATTCAGTAGCTTTTTGCGCGGCTAGTTTTTGAAAGAATGTATTGTGTTATAGCATTAACTGAATCTTTAACTCACCAAATTTCTAAAAAAATAAGTATTGCAGATTCGATGGAGTTCGCCACTCCGTCGTTCCCGTTCGTCCACCCAAGACTTCACAAAGGTTGAAAGTGTTGGAAAAATTGTTGGATTTATTTTTATGTTCAATGTTACAGTGTAATTTTGTGGTGAATCATTTACCTTACCACATTTACTGATTTATTCGTGCATCCGATGCTGCAAAAGTGCGATAAACCCAAATGCTCCAGTGTTTTTCCTAGATTATTTAATCAATGGCAGTTGCTGCAATTTCATGACATATGCTTCTAATATTTTTCAACAGTTGTCTTGGTATAAATTCAGTAAATGTTTTCATCTATTTCTCGCTTACGCTGATTTATTTTTATGAATCCTGATCGCTGATATGATTTATGCATCCAAGGGAGAGGAGTGAAACTAATTTTTAATTTTAACATTTTTGAAGAAAGATCTCAAAAACTGATTTATAGGCCATTTAACCATCGATAAATTGTCCAAAAAGTATTCATGGGAGAGGATATTTTCTTTTTTATTTCTATTAATTAGCCGGTGAACCTAACATCATAATATCTGCAAGGGTAGTTAAAAGTTGCCATAGTGTAGTTATCCATCAGTCAATCTCAGATTAATCAATTTATTATTTCAATTTATGGTTTTGTGACGTGGAATAAAAAAGAATTCTATAGTTTATATTATAAACCAACAACCAGCCATTAGGTATCTAAGTGTTCTGTACAAATATGTAAAAAGTATTCTACAGTTTATATTATAAACCAACAAACCACTGTTTCAATGTTTTTATGTAATGAGGTATCTAAGTGTTCTGTACAAGTAAGTCTGATTTAAGTCCTTTAATGCCTTCAGAGAAAAAGTTGGTGGGGGTGTAGAGTTTAGGGTGACTAATATTGAATTTTGAAAAGGGGAAAATATAATGTGAAGGGGTGGGTGTGGATGTTGTTTGACGAGCAGCAGAAAATGGGGGGTGGAGAAATTTGCCTTGGAAACTATTAGAGATAGATGGATGTTCAAACAAGAATAAGGCCGGGGTGGTCGATGGCTAATGAACTAATGCCTCTGGTCAATGGTAATAAAATTGGTGATTTCATTGAGAAAAGTCATCTGCGGGGAATATAGTCTCAGGTTGACAAAAAATATCAGTTTTAACCTATCAGCCATGCATAAAACCACTTTGGGTTGCAATCAACGTAGTGATCAGTTCCAAGTAAGTGTCGTAAAAAACGGGGAACAAATGTCGCCCTTTTCGGAAATTTCGCAATGTTCTATGCATCTTACTATAAACTTTTAGCCTGTGCTGTCCAAGTGCACACGATCACAATTGTTACATTTTATCAACTACACACCGCCAATTTCCATCACATTGATCATATCCTTAAAGTACTAAATCAGTTTTTTCCAATGTGGCTTGGTTATAAAAATAGGTCTTTAAGAAGTCCCTGAGGACATAACGGTCTGTGGTGTATGACACTTTGCCTAAAAAAACGGTACCGGTGTCTAAATATCTGTACCTAATCATATTAAACGGGTGGAAAGAAGTGGAAATCCCTTTGAGCCAACTCTCACTACAACAGCTCTACTATCTTGGGATTTGGAGTATCCACTGCGGTGGGCAATGTATTAAATGATATTCCGTTCTCTCCTGTGATGTCATATTTACTGAGTGGTGTATAGGTTAGACAGTGAAGTAGTACGAGTAATCCGGCTAGTTTGTGGGTTGGTGGTGGTAAGAGCAAATAGTAATAATTACATCTGAGTGTCTTTATAAGCTGTATTAGAATTAAAATCTTGAATTATCAATAACTAACATACTACATTGTTTAGGGCCTACTTATGCTGTGAAATTTATCGAATTATTAAGTGAAATTGAGGTGATTAATAGATGATAAAGCCTTCTGATACTCCCAGTCCAGGGGAAAATGCCATTGCCCAAATATCGTTAATAATAAAATACATACTTTTATAGAGGGCGTTTACAACTAAAACGTTTTTGTTGTGGCGTTGCGATAAAATGTCAGCTAAAATGGGTGAGAGCAGAGATTCGATTGATAGCCAATTACACTGTTTAAAAAAGGTCCTTGTGTAACGTAAAGTAGTATTGATCATTGGATGGTTTCAATGAAGTTTCGAAGTCCTTAAAATTGTCCTTGTCACAATTTTCTTCAACGGGGAGGTCGATGGCTGTTACGACCGCTTCCTCCTCCATGGGTGGCACTATGGAGACAATTCTTAGAACACCTAACGTAACTAACTTGCGTTCGTGTGTGGAGAGACGTAAACCCATTTGTTTTCTACCTAATTCGAATTATTGAAGCAGTAGGCTGATTTGTCTGAAGAGAAATTCCAAGGTAATGTGTTTATTTTATGTGCTAGCCGGTGATATGGATGGACCACTGGCCAAAAAGATATGTTAAAGTTTTGGGTAGCTCTTATTCATATTAATTAGGTTAACCTTTCTTAAGACCAGCGCAGTGAGCTTTAATTGACATTTGTTAATGCGATTTTTATATTATTTTAAAATGAAAACAATTAGCTTTTGTCGGTAATTACTCAAAATTGCGGCTCCCATGTCATCACAACCTACCGGTTAGCTTAATCTTCTTTCCCCATATTTTTTCCTGGAGGTGTTCAACGGCATATCACACACTTATTAGTACAGACAAATTTGAACTGGTATTATAGAATCTAAAACCGTGGTTGGTATTAACTGTGAAACTCTGAGATAAGGTAAAATGGTTTCAATTACAATTTAATACTTAGTAAGCTCTTGCATCATCTGCTAATACCTCTTCGATTTTCGCTTTCTGTATTCAATTACTTTTTATAAATTCTCTTCAAAAGCATATTTGGAAATTTTCCTCTTTCTTTTGCGGCATTACCTAACTGGCCATGTTTATGATTCAATATTGCCATTATTTATTCCATAAGACATTGTTTTCGGTTTAAATTAAGTTTAGGAAAGTTTTGGTGTAGTCATCATAGACGTATTTCACCCTCAGACTATTTTCCCTTTGATTCCATTAAGTATTATTGCTTTGTTTTATTTCTGAGCTAAGTGAGGGAACATATGATTCTTATAAGTCATAAATAAAATATAGTCTCTCTGATAATTTGGTTGTCATTCTGATTACTTTTTGATTTAAAGCTGCTGCAGGGGGTGATTAGGAGTGTATCATGTTCGTATGGGGTAAAATTTCTTGATTTTTCACCTTATTTAATGGATCCGAGTATTGGCGACCAGGACAGGATACGAAAAATGAATGTGATTATAAAATTTTCGAGCATTTATGATACATAAATTTCTACAGAGATATGCGAATTTTTAACGAGTATATATTCTGTTTAAAATTGTAAATCAAGATTTATAATCATTACTTTTTCACTGACGATAACTTGACGTTATGCGAAGCTATAAAAACGTATAAAATTATTATGTTAGCCTCACTTTAAAACTTTTAGCACCACAGAAATTCTAAATCCATTCATTCCGTCTACTTTTAATATTTCTAATACGTTACATCTAATATTTTCCTTCCTACATATCGCTTATTCAATATTCTCTCCTTTATCAGAGTCATTAACATTCTATTGACTTTCAATATCCCCTCCATCCGTTTTTCCTGACTTCTTCGAATTCCTCCTTACAGCTTTCTACGTTCCCCTACCATGTTTTGAACTTTTTTGACACATACTTGTTTGTTTTCTTTTCCATCCTGCTGTTCCCTTCTTGTGTTATTATGTTCTTCTCCTCACCCGAAAAGCCTCCAATCTACAGTTATCCCTTTGCCCCAACGACAAAGTTCTAGAACCGTACCAAACTACTCTCCATATAAATTTTTCGCTAATCTCTCATTTAAATCTTTACTTAAGGTGATTGTTAGCAAATCCCTTCTTTTTTGTGTATGCTTCTTTGTCCAACACATTTATTCAATTTATCTCCTTATTACTTTGCTCATTTTCGTTTAAATTACTTAAAAAATGTGTTAACTGTTCTACCTGCTTTAACTTATACCGTCCTAGCTCAATATATAGCCGCCTAGCCTTTCTATTTATTAAGAATCTCTTTAAACTCGTTTTCTTATGATTGATTCTCAATCCATGAGTCAGATTTGACTTATAAAGCGCACACCATGCACTAAAATCCTTTGCTTGTCTGGTTAACTAAAGCTCGATAATCCACACATTTAACGGAGTTATTCTGTACACTACCTTTTTTAATTCCTACCTACCAGACCTCTCTATTCCTCTTTTACCATTTCCTCCGTGTATACATTAAAAGGTAGTGTTAACGAACAACCCTATTTCTCCCGCATGATCTTCATTGCTTTCTTGATTCTTTATTCGAGAATCCGTGCATGTGAGGTCTGAGTCATGTTTAGTTTTGGAATGAGCTAACTATTTCTTAAACCAACTCCCATCTTCTGCGTTAATTGGGTTCAAAATACTCTTTCTAACGTCTTCTTTAAATTTACAAAACAGGAAAATTCATCTTGGATGTATTAAATTGCGTGGTTTTCCATTGGTTAGACCACTGAGCTACTAACCGGAGGGCCAGAGTTCGAATCCGGGTGACGCTTCTCAGTTTAACTTAGCTCACTCAGCTTCACTCAAGCTGTGTGATTTTTTCGGGTACCAGGGCAACCTGGGAAACCGCAGGCGGGAAAGGGAAAGGAACTGGCCCCGCTACCATGTGTCAATTTCACTCGCCGTTGGGCTTAGTATTGGGTGAGCTCTACTGTCTCCTATCAAGCCGACACTCGGCTTGATTACTGTGGTTGCTGTATTATATTTTCCTTTCTACCTATGATCCCATTGCTACTGTGTATAATAAGTATAAACATTGATTCAGTTGTTGCGATAAATAAAATTATCGATTCCTTCTCTGTACCTAATTATGTCGTAAACACGCGATTCATTTCGTACTATTAACAATACCATGTGGAAAAGTACTATTGATTCTGTGTTTCAGTATGAATATCCCTCTCTGTTTATTTCTTTTCCTTTCATAAGAAATATTCGGCAAATGGTTTTCTCCTAAGAACTTGGGCTAAGATTATATAGTCATAGTAAATATTTTTATATTTAGTTTCTTAATCAATAAACCGAATTCTGCTCGCAAAAAACGTATTTTCTTAGTTATATTTGATAGATGCCTTGAATCTGAAAACAGTAAGGAGTGAAGTATTTAATTTCATGAAATTCGTATATTAACTAAGAAAGTTAAATTTCTTAAGAAACCATCAGTCAGATCAGAGTCCTGCCATAAGTATCGTGTAAACCGATTCACGAATATTAACAGCCGACTCACTGTATTTACGTACGAGACTATCATGCAACCATACACTGAGCATAGTGCTTCGCCACAGTAGGATCTCACTGTAAGGACCGAACTAAAGTCACGCTGCGATCCATCCACGACTCCTCTTTGCTTCTAGGGATTGTCCCTTCCTCCCTTCATGACCACTGAGGTCCCTTAAAGGCCATCCAACCTTCGGATTTAATGACCCGCAAAATCAACGACGTCACCGCAACTTTTGTCTTGCATTAAATCAGGCTGCTGTGGCAACGCGGGTGAGCTTTCCTTAGTGGCCACAGAATGGGAGCTCGTTTCGAAGAGAGAGGTCTGGTGTATTCACTAATGCAAGGGTTCTTCAGCGGCCGTAATTCGAAACGAGCGGCTTCATTCTAAGGTTTTTACTGACATCATTCGCCTTGGTAACCTCGGTAGAGTTGGCTCTAGAATGGTAGAAATCAAACACTTCAGCGGAATTTTCTAACAGCCTACTTCTTAAAATTCTGACAGAAATGTAAATAATCGGTATTATTTTACTTTGGTAGGATAGGAAAAATTAAGTAAATTACTAATTAATTAGAAAATTAAATTAAACCACCGTGTCACTTAACCTTTTTTTCCCCGCCACACTGGAATTCGTGCATCAAATTATTTATAGTTACGCTTTACATTCTAATATAATGTTCTTAATGAGTCCTGGTGCAAGCAATTTTATTTTTTTTATATAGTAAGACATTTAGGTCCGGTTTTGAAGTGCTTCGTTAAATCCAATCGTAAGTTAACGTGGAAGTTTATTTACCGTGGAGGTCGCCGACTGGTTCGATTTTATAAACAATTCAGACTACTCGTAATTGAATATAAATATTCTAATCGTAGTCATTCTGTTTTAAAGTTAACTAGTTCTTTAACGGTCAGTGTGAACTTAAATAACGATTATAAAACTGATAGGTACTTGGGCTTAACTTGAGGTTAAAGCTGACATCCAGTTTCAAGAGAAATAATAAAAACGGGCCTTAGTGTTATTAATAGTGACAATAAGAAGTTACCTGCATTACGAGTCATCAACCAGAACAAACATCAAATTTATTTGAGATCGTATTCGTGAAGTGGTTACCTTACAGATTTTACCACCCCCGTTGCCCGCGTTCCGTATTGGCGAGGAATTGAAAGGAATTGTGACTGCTAAGTGGTTGGAATGTTGAAAATATAGTTTTTGAAGCATCAATATAAAACAAAACATAATATTTATATACAGTATTTGAATAAATAAATATATATGAAGTTTAACTATGAGGAAGAAGCGCCTTCATTTACATGAATACAGATACTTTCACTCATGATAGGAGCAACCAATGGATATTTACCACAATAAAAGCAAAGAGAGTGAGGGGATTTATGTTGGATAATCACATCACAAGAAGGGAGGGAATTTCTGCCCATCGAATGGGACGTTAAACTATTGACCCCTCGGCTCGTTTGATTTATAGTAGATTAAAACCCGATCTCGGGTATATTTTCACCCTTTTTCACTCCCTAAAATTTACCTTTCTCTAAATTACTCTCTTCCATCAAAATGCGTTAAAATTATTTTAGCTCTAGTCAGTTTCCTCTGCCGATTACTCATGATCCAATTAGCAATACTTATATAACTTAGCAAAACTTATAGAATTCAACTTTGCTTATTACACTTGCAAACCTTCTAATCAATTTTTTTTAAATCATCAATTGGATATTTCAAATGTAATTGAAAAAAGCGCAACTCGCAAAATTTCAAATCTCGATTGGATATTTCGAATGAAGTATAGCCAATAATTTTCCGGAGTCGATTAAGTAAAGAAAACATGACTTTTGTGTAACGAAATTTGATTGGAGAGGAGTCTTACTCCTTTAAGAATGTAAATATGTATGATAGCCACATTTCCACGATAAATGTGGAAAAATCCGACTATCGATGGAATCGCTATCAGTTTCCTCTTCCCTAGTGTTTTTTTAAATGATCATTTTTAAGCACAGGATATTTTCTGACCATATCCGCATACACATAGCCACGCAGCGACTCCTTCGCTTTTTTATTTAATACTGTTCAGCGAATTGTACGATTCATCTTCGGTCATTGTTTTTGAGGGTCCAAAAAGTATTCTAAGTTATTTAAAATCCATGATTAGATTGTCATTTAAATATTAAAATGTTTGTCGAATCGAACACTTGTATTGTCTGTAATTCTTTCGCACACCTTGCCTTATCTTTCCACAGTAAATCCTCCCGCCGAACAGTCCGATTCTCCCTTTTTAGCTCAATCTGCAAACCATATCTTAATCCCTCGACTCTGAGCACCTACCCATGAAACTGTCAACGGTTTCGTCTAAAGAGTCAAAACAAAGTTTTAAAATCCACAATAACCTTTTCTTATTATTATCCTTATTGGTTGTTTTCCGTGCAGAGGTATTATTGCATATCACCGCGAACTAAAAACATAAACAAATTTTTGCCTCAGCTTTTTCATTTTTATCCGGACTTCATTCCTTAGGTCCGTCAAATTTTCTTTTCTCTCCACTTATCCGACGTTCTCCTCTCATCTATCCCCTCCATCATAACTTTAGACATTCCTTTACCTCCGAAATTTCTCTTATCTACTCAAAGAATAAACATTAAGTTTTAAATTTTGGTGATGTTACGGAAAGTAAACCTCGTTCAATGCATCATGAGTCAGCATGTAAGAAGTGAATTTTAAAAATATTTTCGTGCAATAAAATAAACTTCTTAGGGACTACGAGTTGAGGATATTTCCATCCATTACACAGCACTTCAGGACATTGAATAACCAATATTATGAAAAAAATGAACATATCTTGCATTTTTAAAAAGCTTATTATCTTGATGCTATATTTACGTTAAGGTTGAATTCCTGGTCACTCCTGTCAAAGCATATTTACTCCTATAATTATCTCGCAAGAGAGTGTACTTCTCCCATAATTATTATTCTATTTTTTACCATGCCTCATAAAATCAAATTAAAACCCCCCCCTTCCTTTGCGGATTTGCATTGACACTCCAGTCGAGCGCAGTTATTTCTCTAATTTATACCTTAATAAACACCATGGGAGAACCCTTCTTTCTTGCTCTCCTCGTGATACTATATTCTGGAGGCCAATAAGAGCAATTCCAATGATTACCATGGAAATGCGTACAGAACCCTCCTCTAGTTGCGTTCTCTATTTGCTTAGGTTTGAGAACCCTATAGTCTGGCGTTACGTGCGTCTAAAATACACGAGTAATAAGATGATGTAAAGGAGAAAAAAATTGGAGACAACCTGTAGTGCACAAAAAGGACGGAGGAGGAGTTACGAGGGAGGGAGAGTTATCGCTGGATACTCTGCTACTGTTAGAGAAAAAATTACAAGTTGACGAGCTCGTATATTAAGGATTCTTGTACGAGGGGAATGTCTTGGAAAACAACTGGAAGAAGTTGTAAAAATTTCTGTAAAAATATTGTATTTAAAAGACTTAAGAATAAGCTTAATGTGAACCGAAGACGAGAATAACCTCAAATGGAACTAAGTAACTTCAATTTTGATTGCAAGAAAAAGGAAATTTTAAAGCAAACATGAAATAAACAACTCTGCAATCTCTGATTCTCAATATACAACGTTTAATCTGCGTGCTGTATATGCAGGGTTACGTCAATACAGTGCCACACATAAAGTGTATTAAGTATGGGCTTGTCTCTTTTCTTCGTGCTTAGGCCTATCTTGTGGAGTATTATTTTTCTTTCCTAAAAACCGGATAGATATATTGGTTGTTTATTTCAATAGCATATGTTACCAGAAAGTATGGCGTCGATTTGATTAAATTTAATCTTACCTTAATAAGAATTTCCGAGCACTGGGAAGATTGTTATCCTATATCAAAATGCAATGGCGTGAACAATTATTTGCATTTCTTGGTTTCCAAAATATTTTCCGAAGGAAATGTGATCTTTGGCATTCAGACATCATTACCGGTATCTATTTGCATTTACGCATGGAGATAATTTAATATTTGCATTAGTGAAATTGGAACAATAATATTGATTTCATGGATAGGTAAAGCAACAGCATGATTTAAGACCCATTAAATGACGTGCGTCGGTGTGTACAGCATACACGCGCTTTGAAATCTGTTTTCATGAGCCAGCGGCTAATTTTAGTAAAGTTGTGTTATGAAAATTCTATCCAGAGGAAAACCTCTAAATTTTTCTTAGAAATTAATTTCCATGTCGCTTCGCAGCAAAAATGCCTCGAAATTAAATACCGACTCCAAAAATCCTGACGCTAGGTTTTTAATTGAACTTAAAGGAGTGCTTTATTAAAATCTAGCTCAAGGAGAATTAAAAGAAATCTTTCGCCTCAAGGCTCATTTCTTCTTGGCTCCGGTGACTCGCACTATAATTGTCCGGTCATTTCCTTCCATCTCGCTCCTTTCCCCATCTCCTCAAAACCGCCGTCGAAATCAAATTTCCTTCGCTCTTCCATGGCTTCTGAGTCGGTTAGATCTGGGTCAATGTGCGGGAATGTGATCCCGAGTGCGCGCGACAGCGTGTGTTCGAGTCAGTCAGGTTAAGAGTTTTCTTGATATTCCATTCTCCCATATTAAATGCCCCGATATAATCGCGATTATTTTTAATTTCTCGAAGTTCACACATCTATTATTTAGAGATGCGGCCGTGATTTCTCTTTCCGCCGAATTAAACGAAAACCTTGCCGGGAATAAATGGGAAGAGGCATTGCCTGTTCCTGATAATTCCCGACGACCACTAAACT
>LYUA01000276.1:610222-622598 GCA_002093875.1 Calopteryx splendens | reverse complement strand
TCACTACCCTGGAAACTCAAATTATCAGAAGAAACGGAGAAAGGGATTTGGTGAGACTTCCTTCTAGCATTAATTAGTGGCCTAAATCTTTTCTAGTTGTCCCAAATTCCTTCTGTTATTCCCTGGATGTAGTTTTGTAGTCGCAACGAAGGAGAAAACATGAATGACACTGAAGGACCACAAACAAGGCACGGGTATGTGGATTGGGACGACGTTTCCATAATATCCAAGCACTAAGTTTGTTTTTCAGAGAGTGAGTGGTTTCCAGGGAATGTCAAATGAGCCTCTTCTTCGAAATTTGAGAGTAATTAGTGCTCAAGAATAAATTCTAATCAGAATGTTCTGTAGTTTTGAAACTCACCGGCTATCTTATGAAAGAGTTCAGTGTTTCCTAGCTGTTGAACTGACGAATGAAAACAGAGTTTTTTCTAAGCAATTGAAACTATGCTAATTAATTTTTTGACATAATTACCATAGCAAAAGTATATCTAAAAAATGATCAATTTAAATATCCTTTAATGTAACATGAGGTTTGTAAAAATGGAGTAAAGCATAAAATTATGAATCATTGTTTTTTATTTGCATTTATTGCTTTCAGAAAGAGTCACTCAGAGCGACGCCGGCATTTTAATGAAAATTTTCCAACATCGCTGTAGGCGACGTTGGCACTTTAAGGGTTAAACCCCATCAAAGGAAATTTAATAATAAATAGTTGGATTTCCCATTGAAAATTAACGATCTAGAGGCTACCCAAGGCCCAAATTTGAGCAAAATGTTTTGGACCAAATCAAACAACAAAAGATAGTTTCTAACATCTGAGCGAAATGAATATAAGTACTATCATGCAATAGCATATGCATACAACCTCAAAATCTGACTATCCTTATCAGTCTTTTAGTCTTCATCCCCAGCTTGAAAGAACGCACAAATTTGGCAACATAAAATATTCAAAAACAGATGTGGCACATGAAAATGGAGACAAATAAATGAACATCCACTTTAAAAAAAAATAGTTGTGGCAAGTGGTCCCAACTATTTTTATCAATGTGAGAATACAACTGACGCCATAAGTAGAAGATGTTTAAAGTGGGAGGGGAAAGGATATAGAGGGGGTAATAAAATGAAAGTTGGCAAGGGAGCGAGAGGAGAACAGTGTTAAATTGCAAAATCAAGTCAGAGAGTTGAAAGAATTTAAAAGACATGCATGCCTACTATATATTTTTCATAAAATTGGTGTAACTGTAGGAGGCAAAATGGGAAAAACCGGAAAGATGGACATAGTTGGGCATGATTATTTGGTTAGTGAATTTTTGGCAGAATTTTAAACTGAGGGGTACTGATTAGGAAGGGAGAGAGCTGATATGTATTCCTTTGTTGGATAGACTTTCAAGGGGCCTTTGCCTTTTTAGAAGGAAATGATTTATCTGCAAAAATCTGAGTTTTGACCAGGAGTGGTTGTGCACAAGGAGATGTCAAAAAGCTGTCTGGTGGATTCATTTATGTTATCTGAGGTGTTGAGGAGAACTGCAAGGAGCCTTTGTAAGCTGAAGCGATGGAAAAACAGGGGTTGTTGATGAGCTGTTTGAGAGCTAAAGATTCTGCTATGGAAAGATTGTGTTTAAAAGAATTGATGAAATAAGTACTGAAAATTTTAAATAGATGAATTAGAAAGATCTCAGCCAGATGAAAAGGTTTACTATATTCATGAGGTGATGAATTTGAGGAGTTCTGTGTGGATGGGCAGAACACACAGTAGGAATTATTATTCGCACTCTTGCTGGTAAGAAGGTAGAGTGCTCCAAAAGACTTTCAATCTCAAATTTCAGCAAAAGTTTGAGGATTTCATTTAAAATGGTGATGTAGTTAACTTCTTCGGTGGGTTTAAGAAAGAACTTTTTTTAGAGGAGATTTTTCATGTGGGATCAAGGGAGTGGAAGAAAGTTTAACTATACCTTGTCCAGATGTACCTACAGATTGGTCTGGGAGATGGGTAGGAAAGGTCATACAATATTTGGGGTGAGGAGTACATTTTGGAAGAAAACCAGTCATCAGTGGTTAAGGCGGTTGTTGGATAAGGGGTGCAAGGTAAGGTTTGAAACAGTAGAGGCATGAGGCTTGCAAGATGCAGTGGCAAGGAATGGACTCGGAAAATATCCAAGCATCCTGTTATCCTTTTTACAAGTTACACTACTATAAATAACCTTAGCTTTGACAACAGCTATAATGCAAACATCATTTCCCCTCCTTTCTACAAACAAACCAATTCAATGAAAAAAATAGAACATACAAGTCAGATTAAATCCTTGTAACCTCCTGGCTAAGTTGTTGCATATTAACAATATTCCTTTCCCACGTCCTCACCAACTATTAATCTTTTAAGGCATTCTACATCCTTCCCCCACTCCTATCCAAAATCTCTTCTCTCCCACACATCCCATCAAGTGCATTCTCACCATAATACCTAATGGCTGGGACCACTGCTATTTAAAAAAAAAGCTAGCATTCATCGATTGTGTTTGTGCATATCAAGCCCATGTTTTAAAATATGTATGCCTTTGGTTTTAATGATAAAATATTGCCAGCACTACATTCACCATTCCTGGCTTGCATCAGAGCTATGTACATACATATTTTTTTACCTGTAATTGAATTGTCAATAGTAAAGGGAAAGATTCACTTTAGTAAATTGGCCATAACACCTAGTCAAATATGGAACACAAATTTAAAACTTAGTAAGCTCATATAATAACCCTTATTGCAACCTGACAAAAAATACCAAGGGCTTGATTTTAAAAACTTTTGCATTTCAGAACAAAAGCAATCTTGACAAATCTTCGGACACACCAAATAGGTACCTCAAGTGAGGGAGAAGAAATAAAATTGTTGCAATTTTAAAAAGATCTTTTATTTTCTCTTTTCATTTCCAGAATATGTGGTACAAATTCTGATTCACCTCTCCTGTTCAATTCTACATTCATATCTTATTTGGTCACAGGAGAGAAAAAATGATGCAAGAGAGAGATCACTCTCTCAGTGTCCTCACTCCCTCCCATGACTCAATTAAAGATTAGGGAGAGAGCTTTTCACAGTACGAGGTATTATTTCGAATGACATAGAATTCACCAGTCTGCTAAAACATTAAAATATTTTTGACTTGATGTTCAGCTATTAACATAGCAGAATTTACTCCATATTTTTACCCACTTTGGCATTGTGTAGCAAATTCATTTTTTACAGATTATATATTCTTATTTGCATGTACCTATTTTACAATTAAAATGTTCATTCAAGCTCTCTCCCTGCCTAGCTTCAACTACCGAAGGAATTTTTTATTTTTGGTTACACAAATAGAAAATGTTTTGTCTCAAGTATGAAAAAATTTGTACTTAAGTAACTGACTTACAAACATCAAAGAAGGATGTACACACAGTTTAAATTTATCCTATCATGACCTTTAGTAACCTAGCCAAACCCATGTTTTCCTTACAATCTTATTCCATCACTGCTTGCTTACTGACAATGTGTGTATAATGCTATAAAAATAGAGCTTAAATGTGATTAAAGTGCAATCATTTCACTTCATGAAAACTCTAATGAGTTTAATGTATGCTCCTTACTATCAATTATTGTAAGGTAAGCAAGCTTAAAATAAGTTTGAAAGAGCTCATAAATAGATATATATTTATTTATTTACAGCCAATTTCACATTAATTTAAAAGAATTGCCTATAAAACTTCACCAGCCTTGATTGACTGTATTGTTGCCCAAGTGAGTATTGTAAATTTTACATGGGTGAATATATTCTCAGCAAATATTAACGCCCAAAAAGGTTATAAGATCTGAAGCGAGGTTGACTAAATGTACATACTCTCTTAAAAAACTTATACTCTTTTCATAGATTACCAAATTATGAGGTTTCCAGAACCAGAATTTTTTTTGCAGTCTTTAGAGCCAAAAATCACTTCTTTTATGATGAAAATTTACACTAATTTTCTGAGGCCACGTATTTCACTTCAAAATATTTCACAGAATACCCACTCTGAAAAGATAAATTTTACACAAAAGCACACTTTACAAAAATTTGGAAAGATAATAAGGGTTTTTCACAATCAAGAGGTAATATACAGATGTTGGTACTACATTCAGAAACAATTCAAAGTAACCCTTACCACAATCTGGCTAGCGAACACAGTTTTGATTGGTGGTAATTTTATTCAAAATAGGTATTGTTTCTTTTGACACTAACAAAAGTTTTATTATTCATTCAATTTTCCAGAAATCTATTTTATGAGCCCATATATGGCTATGCAAATGGTCACACTCAATGCCAACCATTTCAAGGTGTTCCTATCATCACAATCTTATATTCGACTAGGATAACTTTCTTGACTGCTTTTGTTAGACATTGCTACAAGAACTTCTTTACATCTTCTCTGATGCATTGTTAAATGCTTGGTCAAGTGTACATCCCCTACACACATTTTAATCACACCGAGCAGGACCTCAATGCCACTATTTTCAGTGTATATGACAGAGAGAAATAAGCCAACACCAGGACACCAGATGAGCACAGGGTAGCAAGAAAGTAAAAATGATGAATTGAATGAAAACTTGCATTCTGTTTGAAGACAAGAACCTTTCAGTTGGTAAGGATTTCTAATATTCCTATAATTTACATGATTAGAATATTTAATAGAAAACAAAATATACCAATTCAAGATTAAGCCATTCTACAAATCACATTTAATGATGCTGAAGGCATCAGTTGTCAACCAATGGAATATAAAATTCCTAGCACAAAATATTAATTAAGGTCTTCAAACAATAAGATGTTTAAACATTGCACAAGAAACCTGCAGGAAAGAAACAATTTCATCTATTCTCATTGGATGAGAAATGTAACATATATATCATCAAAATATCTGTATTGACACTCAAGTTATTATTTAATTTTCTACTGTAAAAATACTCTCGAAATGTTCATTTCGCACAGCCAACAAATACTAATACCAAATGAGACAAGTATCTCTGAAAATTTATGCCACTAAATAATCTAGTCGAGAATGCAAGCAAATATTGAGAATATTAAGCTAAATGAAAGGTTGAAAAATGATATCAGGGATTAGTTGGTTATAGGTAGCTCCTCCTCAGAAAGAAAAATTATTCTAACTGAAAGTGCCACAGTGGTGCTAGCAACATTTATATATATACAAAAACAGAGCAGGACTCCAGCTTAGTCCAAGAACATATCAAATTTACAGATAAAAAAATATTATGATACATCAAATCCCCCCAAAACACCACAAAAAAGAAATGCACATCTTGTTGTATCAAATCACTTCAAAGTTGTATATGTATTATTATGTACAGAATGACAAATGAATGAATGAATATATATATAATGTATATGTATATATGTGGGACAAGAAGACTTCCCTAAAATGGCAAAAGCCAACCACAGCCCATCAGGGTATGAATAAGATGAAGGAAATCAATTCAATATCACACCTTCAACCTTTTACCACACACCTTATGATTTTCATCAAAAGCACATCAATGGTGAAATACTCATGCTGACAGAAATGCTGATGTAATCCACTCTGGCCCATTCTAAAATTGAACAGGGGGTATTTCGATGTTAAAGAGGTGGTCAACTCTAGGCCAATGCCAAATTAATGGCTGCTCTAAGTGAGGCACACAAGTACATGCAGTCAATCATTAGGCGCATCTGGGAGGAGAAAAAATTTACAAAATGCCCTTTTTAGCTTTAAAATTGCCCACTCTTTTCTAGCTAAATGTGAAAACACATATTTTTACCATTTAAAAATATAGGCACATACGTTTCATCCAGAATTCGGTTGGGTTCCACAAGAAAGAATTGAACTTTTTTCTACAAGCAGCTACCAAGCACACAAAATTATTTACATTCCTATTACACACACATATATATATATATATATATAAATTCATTCTCCCTCCGATAATCCTACCAACATAAATTTTTGACAGTTCAGTAATGAAATAATTACATAATATATTTACACAAGTGAAGCCCACATATTAACATATCGGTAAACACTTGAGACATTATTTACCCACAAACTGAGGTTAAAAATTCAATGGGTTAATGCATTATAGGAATTTAATCTGAATTTACATTAAATCAATATTAAATATATGCTAATTTCCTTTCATTTCCATCAAAATACAAGCTCCATTCAACAAATATAAATATAATATTTAGAGGGGGCTTATTCACAGCACATTAATTTTGAAATTACAGTTTAAAATTTTCAAAAATCAGTTTATCAACTGTCTTCATATTTTAAAAATGATGCTCGCAATCATAAAATTTTCTATAATAAATTTGCTATAATAAATTTTCATCCCCAGGCATTAGAATTTAAAGCATATTTGTACAAATCACTAGGAGGGCTTTCATTAGCATGCATAACTGGGGGAAGAGTACTAACTTGTATGTTCACACTTACATTATAATTAATATTAAATTCATCACACACCCTGTGTTTGAGTACCCCTACAAATTTTACTACAAAATATTTTATTCTAAGCATTAATAAATCTACATTATTATTTCCTGACATTTTCAGTACAAATGAATGTAAAAAGTTCTTCTTATCACAAAAATTGGCATTAATGCATTTAAACGGTATCAAGGTATATTTATGGGATCATCTTTCTATTTCCAATGCAAAAGCCATATCCCACAAAGTTTCATAAGTACTGAGGATTAAATGCAAAAATGGGTAAAATGATGAAATTCAGGGCACACACAAAAACCTTTTGGTTTAAGATAGCATAAAAAATAAAACTCACTCTTGCACCACAGTCTTCTCAAGGAGTGAATAATATACATTTACAATAGAATGCATTTTGGTTGACTTGGGTCTATTCCATACCAACCAACCCTTTCCTTTCTAAGCATTATTTTTCACTGGTTAATGAGATCAGTGGCCTAACAATGATATATCACAACACAAAACACACACATTAGGCTCATAACCTATGTATATTTAGCTATACATAATTCATAGTTGGCCACTTATGTCAGTATAATTGCAGAAGCAGCCAAGTTTATACACACACACATGATACAAAAAGGGACAATTTAAAGGAATGGCATATGACATTGCCCTTTTTTAGAAAAGGCACCACCTTTTTTTGTGAAAAACATCAATGGAATGGTTAGTAAACTGCTAATCTACAGTGTTGCTATATTCACTCTTGCATGCATGAAACCTGAATGACAGAAAGCTAAGGCAAGGGGCCCACTTAAAATAGCCTTAATTCTATTGAAGATTGGTGGAATTTAATTCATGGAACATTCACACTTATGTTCTCATTTCAAATTATTACTTTAAGATTATAATCACTTAAGACCAATAGATTTGAACAGGGTTCTACTTTGAGTAGACATTTTAAAATACTACATAAATGACAAAAAAATATTTGGATGCAACAGCAACACAGAATTAGCTCATAGTTTTCATTGCTGACAGCACAATAATTCATGTGTGTCTTACAAGAAAACCAAAGATGAAATCACTTATGGAGTTTACTTAAAATTTTTAAAACAAATAAAATACCAAAACCCCAGTTGTTGCAAAAGGTAAGCAAGTCAGGGTATATCAGGTACTCAAAAGCCAAAAGTGGAATGCTAACAAAGAGCAATAACACTAATATTCGAATGAATCACTGTAGCGGTGGGAGCAGCTGTGTACAACATATTATGAGGTCAGAAAAGCAAACAAACTATTTTTCTCAGACTGTAACAAAATTAAAACAACATACACATATATTAATAAAGTATTTTGGTAAAATGGCAAACATCTCAAGAAATTAAGAACAAAAATGCATACACAAATTAAACAAATTATTTAGTAGTTTAAAAAATTTCTTTTGTAAAAATTTTAAAGTGTTCAAATAAAATGACAGAGCCTGTTATTTGATAAATTGTCACCTTAATTTTCATTAAATATATGAACAACTTATCAACAATATTTTAGATATGAGTTGAGAGAACTGCACCATTTTATGTGTGCAATTATTATTTTTCAAGTAGCTAATACTCCCAGTTCTATGTATCAGCAATGAAAACTATTGAAAAAGTAGATAGGAATTTAAATTATCAAGCAACTGATGCTAAAAAACTTCCAAACATGAAATATCACTAAAAGTTGCTACCATTTATATGACATTAAGGATTATAATTGTAAAATTAAACAGACAAAGCTTGCCAATATTTGACTACACAAAACCAAAATACTTCAGAGATTTAGAGGTTTTAGAAATATATCCTGGTAAGTGGAACAATTTTATACAAATGATTATTGCATTTTTAAAGCTCCCATTCCAGTTATCCTTCCGGGACTGCATTCACCTCCTGCACCAGCTGGGAGAACTCACTACCACATTCTAGCAAGGCCTCCAGACTTTCCACCTGTGACTGATCAAAAAGCTCTGCCATGTTCCTTTGAGCAGAAAAACCACCAGTTGTGCCAGAAGGATTGGCGTTGAGGGCATTAAGTGTTGGTTCAAACAATGGAAGGGAGGGAGCTGAGATCAAAGGGGTGGAGGGGTATGAGCGTGATGCAAGCATTGCATCACCATAGCTGCGCCTGCTGTTTGTTTCTTCCACATTAATCCCCGTTTCACTTAAAGCAGCTGCCACACCAACATCAGGAACAGGAGTGTTTGGATAAGACCTAGACGAAAACTGCCTTGAAGCTGCAACAGACTGCTGCCCTTCAAAGAATGCCATGTCTTCCAGGATGGCACTGAGATGGGAGTCATCAGCTCCTTCCAAGGAGGTTGTAACACCATCACCTGCACGGTTGTCCATAGAATCATCACCACCAGTCACACCCATTCCTTCCAAGACACTGGAGGCCCCTCCAGTATCAATACAGCCAAAGTCAGCGAACTCACTTGGAACTGGGGTGGGTGCAACAGAACTAGCTGCTGACTCCATGCTGAACCCAAATCGTTGGCCCACACCCAATGGAGTTGTGGGGTGTGATCGTGATGGACACATTCCTTCAAGAGAAGAGGAATTTCCAAAGGCTTCTCCACTTAAAATTGAGCTGAGATTTGGCAGATCAGAGGAATTGGACAATCCCAAAGCATCCATGGCCTCCATGCGATGCAGAGGCACTGACTGTGATCTGAAAAGGGGTGGAGGCCCAAGGGAACCCCCCATACTAGAGCTAAGGTTGGCTGTGTCTGACAAAAGACTACTGACCTCCTGTCCCAGAGGATCTGTGAATGGGTTCTGTAAGCTAGATGGTGAACACATTGATCCAATTCCATCATGGTCTCTATGGCCTGACAGAACTTGACTGTGCTGCACACGCATTGAAAGAGTAGTCCCTGCAGAAACATGCCTCTGCCTTTGATGATCCCCACTGTGCCCACTAGCACTGGATCCAAAGGCAGTAGGAATCCTGTACTGACAATGAGAATTGCCAGGGCGAGAATGAATGGCTGCCTGTAACAGGCCTTGAGGTTTTGCAGCTGGCTCGGAATCAAGGAAGGATCCTGTATGCTGTGTGCTGCATGACTGAACTATAGGTGAATGTGGTGCAGATCCTGGGGAGACTGGAGTAATGCTGTTGGCAGAACAATGTCTGGCACGAGAATTTACACTAGTCTCAGATGGAGCTACAAATTGCTGTAAAGTGGAGGGAGGTGGCAAGTTAGATTCAGTTGAGCATTCAATGGAAGTAAGTGGCAATCCTCCAGGTGAAAACTGTCCTCCACCATGTCTCTGTACATTTGTGCCTGATGAATGCCTTGGCCTCAAAGATAACTGCTGTGAAAGTACTTGAGAGCTGCCATTGAGAATTCCTCTAACTGCCTGCATGCCTCCACTAGAGCTATGTCTTGACCTCCCTAAAGGAATAGTTGTCGCCTGAGGGGATACAAATGGGGTAGACATTGATACTGAGGTCTGTCCTGAGTCATGTCGAGATCTTGGAACAGGAGTACCTCGTGGGGAAACAAAAGGGCTTGCACTGTTTCCTGAGGTTGATGATGTCGGGACATTTGGCATTAAACCCACTGTTCCAGGGCTATCATGGCCAGGGGATATTGGTGTGAAGCTAAATATTTGCCTACGAGTGTTGGGACTTGGTGGAATGGATGCCTGCATTCCAAAATTTGAAGATGAGTTGCTTACAGGGTTTGAAGTTGTCTGTAACTCTTGTACTGTTTTCTCAAAACTGACACGTCTTTGTGTTCCATAAAAACCTAAGGATGATAATGGAGGAAGAACTGGTTTTGTGCGCCCTCCAGCTGATTCAGACCGACCAGTCTGACTACTAATATACATTTCTGAAGAAGATGGAGCTGATGGAAATTCTATAGATGTAGTACGGCTCAGGGTAGGTGGTGTATTGCTACTTGTTGTTGCCAAGTTCCGCTCCAGCAAAATACGAAGCTGAGAAAGTTTTGTTTTTCCACCAACCATTGAGTTATTCTCTTCAATAGTCATGTTTGGCAATACACAACTAAATTCTGAAGACTCTCCTTCAGCTCCTATCTTTCTTTCAGAAGATTCAGTTTTCACACCACTATTTTGAAACAGCCTCATCAACTCTTCCTCCTGTGAGTTACTTTCATGGTAGCAGTCATCCAGTGCATCTTTCTCAAGACATGGAATGCTCATCATCTCACCACCTGTTGATGAATTAGTAGAGGCCAGGTCAACATTCTGATCAAGAGAAGCGAAGAAATTCGTATCACTTATTCCTCCTAGTGTAACGATGTTCCCCAATAGAGCATTTTCTTCAGCTCCAATGTCTGTTGTTAAACCAACTGTTTTACCAGCATATGCTTCACTACCACCTTCGTATGTCTGAACCTTTTTTCCTTTAGCTTCTTTCCTTGAAAACTCATCACATACTCCAGAAGGTAAGGGCAGGCCTAAGCTGCGATCACCTCTTCTTATATTGCCAGTAACAGACCCTTTCCCTTTGGAACCTTCAGGAGACTGCTTAGGTTGAATTCGTTTGTACTTCTTCCGTGGCTTTGGAGTGACAGATGGTGGTGGTGCAGCAGAGCACCCAGCCACAGGAGGGATAATGATAATGTTAGTCATTTGCTTACAGGGTGAAACTTTTGATGATGGAGGCAAGCGAGGAATTAACATTTTACCAGGATTTCCAGATTGAGACAAAACAGAAGAAGCAGGTGCTATTCCACCTGAAGGCATTGTTTCCAAAACTGACTGTGAACGGGGAATAGAGGCAGAATTTTTATAATCTTCCCTATTGCAATTTGTATCCATGCCATCAAAGGAAGCACTAGTGATAGCAGCTGATTTAGGCCTCTGCATTTCCCCATTGGGCTTCGCAGATAATTCAGCTTTGTCTGATTCCATTGGACCCAACGAAACATTTGCATCTTGGCAAAATTTAATATACTGCTCCTTATTGAGGGGTTTACCTATTACAGAGTCGGGCAAAACCTGTCCACTGCTGACTAATACAGGGCGGTCTGCTCCCCAACACTTGTCAGCAACTTTTGAATCTGTATTAATGAGAGGCTTCAAAGCATCTAAATAGCATACCTTGTTCGCTGAGGCCGATGACTCATCTGAGTTAGACCTTTTCAAATGATTGCTATAATTGCATCCCAGTTTTGCTTTCTTACCAGTTTGGGATTTTAAGTTTTCTGAAGGTGCCCCACCCCTATAAGCTGTTAACTGATCCTAAAAAGTGAAATTAAAGAAGATTTTAAATACACAATTTTTATTGCCAGTGACAGCTCATAATGAAATTTGATTATACTTATAAGGCATTATTTAAAATTTCCTTTAAAAAAATACATTTTACAGCATTAAGTGGCTTCATAATATTAAAGAATCCTATTATGAATGAGTATCTTAAATATTTGCTGGGGAAAATTATATATACAGACATGCATGCCAAAACTCTGTCCAAAGGTTGCCCTTGTGCCCAAACTAGAATACCAAAAAACTATCATGCTTTTATATATTTCTATGTGGGAAGAATAATGCAAGACATATTCTTTAACAGCCACTCTTGGCTGTCTGGCAATAATACTACTCATGAATTTTCATCAATACCCATTGAATTTTGCTTACAAAAATCTTTTATTAAAAAATGACAAGCTATGGTATGGAAAATATTAATAAACAGCAGCAGTTTTTTCAAGTGAAGTAGTGAACACCCTTAAGTAGGTACATATATTTCAGCAGTGAAAAATCTGTTACAGATTCTCTCTCACTTTATATAATTTGTAAGCACAGCTATCACAGTCCTCTGTTATCAATCAAAGCAATCAACCCAAAGGTCGGTTTGGTAGGTGAGGGTAGAGCTCACCCAATACTAAG
>LYUA01000276.1:499333-514326 GCA_002093875.1 Calopteryx splendens | reverse complement strand
AGACAAGAAAAGGGTAGGCGATCGAAATACTCCGTCGGCTAACAAACAAGCGATTACGGGCCTTCAAAAACACCACGGCGCGCCATCACGGGAGAGCACACACAACGTCCTCCGTGTGGATGATTGATCCCTCCTTCGCCTCAAAAAGCTTCGTGGATCACGAGATCGCGGCTCGAGCACTCGTTTCTCGCCTCCACCCCCACTCCATCCCACCCCTTTCTGGCCCCTTTGCTTCCACAAGAGACTCCGATGCATAAAAACGATGGAAGGAGCAAGGAGACGATTAATGAGCGAGCGATGCTGTTTAGCGCGCTAAGAAGGCAGCCAGGCCGCAAGACGACGGCTTATTCCTATGCCTCCACCAATTGAATCATATTGAGAGACATAACAACAAAGAAGCCATTTAGCTGTAGAGCTGGTATAGGAACAGGGTTTCTACGGACGTAAGGGTTCGAGGGACTGAGGAGAGCTCAGTGATTAGGAGGCTCACGACCTTTAGATTCACGATCAAACCACTTCTTTCACATCCAACGACTCCTCGGTGAATAAAAGTGTACCCAGTTTTAGGCCAGCTAAGTTTTACATTTCAGCGACCGTGCTCATGAACATGCAAAAACATATCTGGATGCGGGGCTGAGCACATAATTTGTCAATCACTCAGCCATACTTAAATGTTATTAAATAATTGCTTACTTTCAATGAAGCAGATTCGACAGGAATTCAATATCCACCTGAGACGGTTTAAAATAAAATTCGTGCTTAATCGCTTTGAATAGGTTCGAATACAATTGTTAAAATACAATAAAAAGGTCATTAAACGTAGGCGGAAAGTTGATAACTTCCGCCACCAAATTCACGAATGAAAGTGGTTTCCATTAAATTCCAAGAATGATGACGAAAGATTTAAATTCAGGTGAATTATACTCTATTTAGAATCACTGGCGTACTCAGTGCATACATTCAAAAATAATTAAAATCAATCAAAATGAATCGTATTAAAATGCCACAGGTTGGATTACGTGAGTCTTCTTCCTCCGTCACAACCGTTCCGTGTGAACTCTCACCTCAGGAAAGGCAATTTCGATGCAATTTTAAACAAAAGGATTAAGTCGCCTGGTGATGAGAAAATACGTACAACAATAGCTAAAAATAAACTTAATTAAACCTAAGGAAAGAAAAAAATCTTCCATTATACATCCAACCGCGGTGAAGAAGGGAAGGTGATTAGTGAATGATTAATGGTTCCCCACAATTACCTTATCCTCTCAACAAGGGATTAAATGACGGCATTGAAACCTGAGGGTCGTAGGGCCAATCTGAAGTGGTTTCATTACTCGATTTCTTTTTATAAATTTAATCCTGCATTTTGACCTTAAGGCACCTTATTAGCAAGTAGAAATGCTTTTCGCAAGTAGCATATGAACGTGAAGGTTTCCAACATCAAAAGGATTAGTTGGCACAGCTACGTCGATATCATTCGATCCAAATCGAAATTCGAAACGATGACGGATACTTTCAACTGCAAGTGATTCAAACTTTTATGAGTCGAAAAAAGAAGCGCTAAAAAATTTACCATGAACAAATTACAACAGATCTATCAATCATTTGTCCTTTTTTGTGAATGAGAAGTGGTATATATGACGTTGAAAAATGTCACGGGATCAAGTCAGCTGTTTATTAATTTTACCAAGAATAGAATTTAAATCGACACATTGTTCCATCAACGAGCTGATAAGAGAAGACGACGCTAAAAAGAGGGTGGTATCCTCGATTTTAAAAAACCCACACCAATCGTAATATCCATTAAATCTTTACCGATAAAACAATTTACTGTCGCCAGCGCCAACCATAAGAATCAACTAATTTTACGTAAAAGCAAAAAGGGAGAGAAAAAATCTAAAACATTAACGAATGAAATTAGGTATCGTGTTCCTCCTCTCTCTCGACTCTTCCAAAAAAATCCTCCAACCCCCGCCCACACTCCTCCCACGCGTTTTAATTTAACCCCCACCCCTCACAGTATTCCCCTCCCTTTCCTCTCCTCACCAAAACCTCTGGATACCCTCGCACTCTTTTTTTTCCTCTCTCTATCCCTTATAATGTTAAGTCCTCTGGCGTGATTAGGTGCTCCATAAATCACGGCGAGGGGGCATTAGCTGTCACGGGCATAAATTGCTTTCTCCCTTCGACACGCCGCTATCAAATCCCAGAAGGCAATGCGATGAAGGAGAGAAGGAAGGAAAAGACGACGAAAGGAGGACGAATAATAAGGGACTGACAGTGGCGAAGGGCAAGAGAGGGAAGGAAGAGGAGAAGTGGGACGCGAGGAGTGAGAGGGCGGGAACCGAGAAAATAAGAGGGGAGAGAGAAGAGGCGGCGAAAGAAAACATGTAGGAGAGTTAGGGAAGGAAGGAAGAAAGAAAAATATCAAGGCGAAGGGAAATAGAAGGATGGGGAGAATAAAACAGGAGGAAGTTGATAAATAAGGATTAAAGACAACGAAAAAGTTTAAATTAAGGAGGGAACAATCTTTTATAAAAGAAGAATTTTGAATTTTTTCAATTATATTTTTTAAATTCAACAGAGCCTAATTCAGAGTTATAAAGGATCGTAACAGTACTTGAGTAATACCTATAATGACAGGCAGCCGTGTGAGAGTAGGAAATATGAACCAAGTACGAGCAAAAGGCTCTTCTTAAAGTGCGCCTACACTCAAGGCGATTTATTTACTTTAAAATAATTCAACGAAATGATTAACATATGCGTACAACTTCCTGGATCTTCTAGATCGATAGAATTTATTCCTGTGCTGACGAGACTAATGTCAGTCACTCTGCGAATATTGTCCCAAAACTCATCTTGGAGGGAGGACCGTGGGAGGGGTTTGATAAAAATAAGAAGGGTAAGATAAGAAATGGAGAGAAAGAGATATGGAAGCTTTGCGGAAAGATTAGATAAGGGCTGGACACTAAGAGAGAACAAAGGGGACAAAAGGAAAAAGAAAGAGAGAGAGACAGAGATATAGAAGAACTGTGCTTGAGTAATAGAAGTCTCCTGCGAGCGTCTCGAGAGATTGTAAATAAGGAGGAAATGGGAGGAGATGGAAAAATACGGTGCAAAAAAGAGGAAAAATGATTTTTACGCGCACGTCCATTGCCAATGCGAGCGGCCGAGGTATCGTGGAACGGGGCGAGAAAGGGGCAGGGGAGGGAAAGAGGTCGACATAGGTTTAAGAGAGTCCCGATGGGGACGCGGGGGGATTTCCTTTTGTTTCTCGCTGTGCCCCACCTCTCGCCCACTTCCCCCGCGCGCGAAGAGGGAACGACGCGTACCCATATCCCACGGCAGGCGGACACTCGCGGGTGTAGCCGCGTGAGTGACACTTCTTTAAAATCTCGCCAAAGGCGGCCTACGCCATGGGATTCGAATTCTTAGTGTATGCGCCTCCAGCCATCTCCGCATTGGTGAAGTTCATATCAGCTCCGTTATCAACTACTACGACAAATTGATGCATGAAATGTATATTAAAAAATGAGTATTCAACAAGTTGATACATGGAATAAGAAAAACTAAATTATAAATTAGTATGAGCGACCTACAATGGCTATATATAAAATTATATGAAAAATGTTCCTACGGGATGGATGCATCATAATCAGATTACATACCTACGTAGTAGTAGTCCGTACATATTATCTACGTTCCATCTTGCATACCCATCTCGTATTCTAGCTTCTTGGCTTAGGGCTAATGTTGCCAAGTTCCACCGCCAGTATTTTTTTACATTTTAATCTCCACTCGCGAGCGTGGGTATTGCAGTTATGGTATTCAACCTATAATTTACCTTAGTGGCTATTTTGTCCATCATGGTATAATGATTAATTGAATATTTATGCCAGGAATACCAGAGATAACCAATAAGGAACTTACGTCAAGCAAATAATACTGTCAGTTTTAAACTACAAAACAGTAGACTCGGGGTCTATTGCTGTGATGGTTTTTAAACCGCAACATTTTGAATAGCATTTCCGAGTAATACCGAGAAATGGTGGGTCTATTATGAGGTCTAAGAATTTCAATATCTTCTCGCTTGACTTTAACCAATCAATCAGCTAGCCATTTCTTATTATATCCTGGGGGCCCTATTCTTTTTATTCAAATTGCCTTAAGTTTCATTGGCAAAATAAAAGAACATAAAGATGATTTCCCCTTCGAAGGAGGGGAAGCACCAACTTTATTCCGGCTGCAATGGCCTCTCAATGCAGTTCGCCAGTGTTCCACTGATAGGCCAATGAGGCATCCTACTAATTTCGCGGGAGCAACAGAGCAGGAGTTTCAAAAAATATCTGGCCGCCCGACACCTTATAGGGGAATAGAGGCACATCAAGATAACTGAAATCACCATACAATTCCACAGTCATATTTTTAAAATAAAAAAAACCGGTGTTCGACATAAGGTTGATGGTAAAAATTAATTCAGGGTATAAAACACAATTCTAGTACTTTACTACTCTATAAAAGAATTTTAGACTCGCGCTACATTGAATTTGTGAGGAAATAGGAGGTTGGACCCAGTTCTTACACCTACATTCAACAACGAGGAATTTCAGTTTTAATATTCTTGATAAGATCTTAGCTCGGGATACCCTTATTTTAGAGAAACCAGGAATTTCTGTACCTAAAAAGTATACATAAATTTGTAGATATATTTATGCAATAAATTTATCAATAATAGATTGCGCATGAATATAACTATACCGAATGTAAAATATGCTTTATGCTCACTGTCGATGACAAACTAAATATTTAACCCTAATAACAGGATGGTTAACTATCATGCAATGGTTATTTTAAGCGAACCATTGGTAGGCATAGCCCAGAGAACCGAATGAGATACTATGAGCAAGTTCATACGGAAAAATGCCGGAGTTTATCGGGAGGGAAAGTAAATAATGGGACAAACACAAATTTAATATCTTCAGGATATTAAATCCGAGTATTGATCTCACCAGGCACCGATGGCACTCCCCGAAGTCATTTCTCCCACCGCGCCCCGACTTCTCCTCCCGCTCTCTCCGGCGCTTCTTCCCAATCACACCCTTCCCCTGCCGCGCCATCATCCCCTGCTCCCCGCCGGGGGTGCTTATCCCTTAAGGCGATCCATTCAAATATAGCACGGGCGTTTTCCCTCGACTTCGCTAATGAGTCACGTGCACACCTCAAGGGGTTGGGGGAAGAAAAACAAAGGGTACCAGAGGGAGAACAGATACGGTACGGGATACACGGAGGGGATGAGGAAGGGCAGAGAGCATAGGTTCGAAAAAATCGACACGGAAAAAGGAACGATATCCATCCCCGATAGGGCAGGGCGTTATAATTGGTTTCTTTTTGGTGGATGGGAGAGGGAGGCCATCGGGGCAGTATATTTTATTGCCAACGCGTGCCCAAATTCGGAGCCTCGCCCATTCACTCTCCTCTCCCCCATACTGCCGCCCCCCCTGAATGATGGGAGGGAAAGCGAGGGAAGAGCGCTACACACGAAGTCCCGCCGCGGATGGGGGAAGCGCCCCCCCCCCAATCCTCTCCCCGTTTCCCTGCGAACTTCCCCGGTCGAATCCCCGCGGCCCCGCGGAGTCACCCACGCGGCGACCGAAGCCCTATCTCCGGCGCCCGGGCGCGTGGGTGCGGGCGAGGAGAGAGGGAGAGAGTAATGAATGGGTGGTGCCGCGTCGAGAAATAACTAGATATCTGGGCTAGGCGGCTTGCATCTCATCCTATCTCCTCCGATCCTTGGCTGCAACTCACGCGGAAGAGATCCGTATCCTCCTCCCTTTTGCTTTCAGAGGGAGAGGTGGGGGAGAAACGCAAGAAGCCTAGCATGAAATCGACTCGCACAAGAGGTGGAATTATAAAACAACTGGAGGGACAAAACAACAAAAAATCCACAAGAATTGAGTAAGCAGAAAAAGTGGACTTCGAGCCAATACGTGTGACTGATCCCCGTTTGACAGCACTCACACGTTTAACTTGATTTTCCGTTCACAACGCGACGCTTTTAAGAGCCATATGTTTACTCAATGATACGCAACCCCTGAATGCTCATTGGTGCACAATTATCAAAAATATCACTTCATAGCATATTCTACGGGAAAACATTCTTCAAAAATGTTTGTTACACCTCAGGAGGAATTACAGACTCATCCTTAGACAAGGTGCGTCCATATCTGTGCACCACAGGGATGCGGATACAAATGCAATTGGCATAAATGTAAAAATTATGGAAAATATTGGTCGGTTAAAAGGTCAATTAATTAAAAGTTTAAATAGAAGGGTCATTAACGGCGTGAAGAAAATGAAGCGCGGTCATCACAATCCTGCATATGCCCCAGTGATCCAGGTTTGAATCCATAAGGTTATGGACAAGATACTTGCTCTCCTAGTCCAGGTAAAAGTTCATTTTCTCGTAGTGTGGCCGGAGGAGCTCGGAATAATGCGGTCGTATATTTACTGCCCATGCGATCGGAAGTGCACCAGATAGAGCGAGGCTTGAAATTTCTAATCGCAAGGGAAGTATTTTGTAGGAAGACAACTGCCACGAAGAAATACCTTACGACAATACGAACATGCATGAAATATAAATCAGAAACTTCATCTTTCTCCGGCTTCTTTCGACTGAAATACATGAAAAGTTAGTCTTAAATTATGTTCAGTTAGAAGGTGGAGTATGATTAAGCCGCGAGCCAAGAGGAAACTGTGTTACGCAGATTACAGCAAAAATGCTCTCGAATGGTGATTTAACTAATTTAGAGATTCTAGGGTAATTTGGAATCTCTAGATAGAACGCATTTTTTGCGACATTTTTATAGCACCGAGAACATCCTTCGGAAGGAAAAAAAATCAACGTAGACATAGAGTAGACACCAACCTTGACTAGTTACTCTCTATTCTTGTATTTACGACACTTTTCTAAAAGCAATAGATACATTAAATAATCTGAAATTTTAAATTCTTCCTCCCAACAAAAATACGGTGTAAAGGTTACTGCTAAAGTTACACGAAAATTTTTTTATTTACATTGAATTCAATACACTACTTCTTGTGTAACACCTGAAAGTTTCGCATTATTTTAATGGAAACTAAGTCGAAAGAAAAAATAATTAATCAAAATTATTTCGATTAACTTACACTTTCGGAACTAATATCAAGACAATTTCATTAATCGTTATTTACGAAGAGAGAGTATGTATTTAGTAACCATATCTCAGAGTAGACTAAACTAAGTAAAATACAGCAGGGACCAATGTGTTACACTGAGCTATTACTAGTGGAATAAATTAAATTAACACAAGTTTCGCACGACCATCCACGTTGTTAATGGCAATGTGACCCGCATAGGGGAAATATCATAATTGAAAATTCGTATCAACGGGGCAATGTACTATAATCCGCGCTCAAGGTCAGATCTTTCTATTTTTAATGATCGCCCGCACTCCTGACACCTTCCGGGAGAAAATGTAATTTAAGAGATAGAGAGTGAATTATTGGATTGCTATTGAGGCACACACCTGGCAACCGTAAAACTCAAAAATAGATTTTTTCATTACACAGGAAGTAAACTTTGATGTCATTTTTATCTCTGAATTATGTATGTCTCCAACTTTTTCTTTATCTAATGCAAGACACTTGAAAAATGGCGAGTTTCCTGCTTTATTATTCCGGAAAATAATCGGATATCGGTTCTAAGAGGTTCTATGTTCTTTCTTGACTCAGTATAAAATATTTTACAAAACTCGATTTTAGCAACAACTTTAAAACGTGGTTATTTGCCACTCCTGTTTATGGATTTACAAATTCATATGACTAATCTTAAAATAATTTTAATGATCTTTAAGAAGTCTTACAATCAGATGTCTGTGGTTTCGGGGACAATATTACACGTAATAGTTTCAAGACTTACTAGAGGATTTTTGATACAGGCCACTAATACGCATTCAATTTTTACTACAGCACAAAGTGGTTAACTGGAGAAAGATATACTGTACAGTTTCTTATTATTCCAAGATCAATTGATAAACATACCACATTATAAATTCAATAATATGATTTACATAAAATCGAAAAATTGACAATGATTGAAATCGTGATATCTGTAGATAGGTTTAAATGTTATTAAGAAAATTCTCTATTATTATATTTTTTAAATAACACACTATAAAGGTATTCACAAGCATAAACATATACACACAACAAAAAATAAAAGTATTTAATGAAATTTGAAGTTTAAGTCATCAAGAATATCTCTAAACATTGAAAACATTTAAATGAGCAAATAGGCATAGAATTGAGAATACACTTCGAAAAGCGACAACTAAAACAACGATGCTTTAAGTATCAACATCTATTCTTTACGAAATAAAACAATCAAAAATCTTTCGGGTACCATATTAAAGTAATGATTTTGAAGCCATTAAAAACAATCATGCCAAATTTCAGATTTCTAGTTCAAAGGGAAAAATTGGGGAATAAATGATGAGCCAGTGTGAATCGGTGTGGTATAAATCGGTGGGAATAAATGTGAGCCAACAGTGGTATATCGGTGTGGTATTTTAAGATACAAGCATTTATAAATATTATGATTGAGAGATCTTATATTTACATTTGTTCTAGATCGATTGATAAATTTATTACTGTAATACTTGTATCACCTTGTAATAATCATATTCTAAACATATCATTGAAATCACACCCCTAAAGCTGGTCTGATATAAGTTTGATGAAATAGCTTCATGCAAAATATATGGCAGAAGTCACCAGATGAATTCATGTAAAGCCAAATGTAATGACCATCGTATAAATAAATGTCTCATATAAGTAAGTAGGCTTACAGAAATGTGCTAGCGTCCTGTGTCACGCATTAATGTCCTATGTCTCTTTAATTCGTCACTATTTATCATAATGTGCATCAACCATTACCTAGTTAAGTCAAAATATAGGATTGGGGGTCAATATTTTTAAAATATAGTATCTATGAACACTCAATAAAAACTAAAAAAGGTTTGAAACAAGACGCTTGTACTCACTGCGTGCGAAGTGTGAAGGCGGCAGACGTGATGGAAGAGGGCAGATGGAGTCCCTTAATAATTTCCTGCCAGAGTTTCTTGTTGATCACATCCACTAAACCTCCACGCGCAATCACCAAATTATACAGTTCGTAGAGGTCAAGTACCTGCTTGGCCATGATGGGCAATCGGTTGATTGGTGTTCCTGAAAAAAAATTAAAGATGCTGTTAGTAGGTGATCAAAAATTTAAATTTTTACTCGTTACGACCCACTGAAAGGCGTACTTTCCTTTCTGAGCTTAACCAAGATAAGCCGTGTGTGCATTCCAATTTTAAATGCACCCCAACATTTGGATTGAATAAAAATTTTTTAAATCAAAAATTTAACTACAAATTTCGTTTTGGGGATACGCTGAGGGATCTTAATTAGCTCCACCGAAAAATTAAAAGAGACATTTACATTGACTGATAGGAGAACAATATTTCAGCCTCTATAACCTTATGTATACATTCCCTTTTTAAAAATGAATGTTTAGTAAACGTTTACCTCCTGAGAAACTCGATGACTAACGAGTGATAATGACACGATCTTATGATGTTATGTGGTTATCTTATGATGTTGTGTTGCGGATCGGTAATGGCACCTTTCTGCACAATAATAATTTACATGAATGCCTTAAATGACGTTAGTATAACCTCTCACACAAAATCAAATGAAGGCATTTCAAAAAAATTAAACCTCCAAATACGATAACAGGCCGTAGATAATGAAGCAGAGGAACCACCATGTGAATTATTATATAAATACAAGAAGGGTTACCGGAATTAGATAAACGTTGACTTCTGTATTGCCCAGACATGACGGAGCGCAAAACACCACACGATAATTTTTGCTTATAGTTGTGCCCATGCGTACAACTACAAACGACTTGTCGCACATTTTTTAGACCTCGAAATTCCACCTTAAGTGGTCGTCCTACATGCCATATCTCTTTTCCCAACTGCACACTTATTTCTCGCAGCAGCAATTACGCACAAGTGACCTCCAAACAAAGTGCTTGTAGTTCGCAAACCACACCTCGGTGTTTCTCGGAGGAAACGACCCACAGAAGTGAGAAGAAAATTCTAGCGAAGGACATTCTCACCAATGCAACGAATTTTAGTCCATTTATCCCTCAGAATCATTATGAATTAATCCAACACGCACTGTCGTCGATGGGTTGCCAGTAAAGCAATGATGACTGGTCGAAGCGATACGCCCTTACGTAGGCAGGTGAGTTATACTTCCTCCACATCCGTGAACTGCGGTTTCCCCTTGAGGTTAGCTTCCGAGGCATTGCTAGATGCGGAAATTTTGTGGCCACACGATTATCCCGCGATGAAGTGAGGGCCTTCGCTTTAAACCTTGAATACGTTCGACACAATGCGGGAGTAAAATTGAGGTGCAAAATGATCCCCAGAAAGCAAACCTCGAAAAGCAACTCACCACCAACGAACCGGCATGAAAGTTACGATTTTTCATTCTCTCATTCCAATGTTATTTCCTCCAGCATTTCAGGGAAAAATAGCAAAAGATTAAAAATCAAATTAATTCTAGGTAAAAACTCGACGTGGAAATTTTTACTAAAAAGCAATACTTCTACTCAAGTTCTATTTACACTTGTTTCGATGTAGGTACTACATCTTTCGCAAAGCCAAAAAGTTACGCATTATTTTCATCGAAGCTAGGTTGTCAGAAACAATAATTAGTGAAAGGCTTCAAAACATTTTTTAATAATTAACTTCACAATTTCGAAACTAACTTGTGAGAATATTTCGAAAGAATTTTTACTGGACAAAAGTTATAGATGCTATAAAAGTTCCTTTTTTGATTACTTCCTTTATGCTATATTACTCTACGTCTATATCACTACAAGCATCAAACGGGGAATGCCGCTCTCTCCTTGGTTGTGTGAGGAAGTGTATGACTCTGCACAGGTGTAAAACCTTTTACGGACATTTTGATCTGAAAAGCGAAAATGATTAAAAACATACAGCAACCTCAATAAAAACATTCTACCTTTTTAAGTGATCAAATTGGTTCCCCATATTTCTGAGCGAAGAATTAACGGGGGAAACCAAATGTTTACGCGTTTGCAACAATATAATAAGTCACCGGACTGAATGCAGAAGTTTTCTGGTATACTAGTAACTACTCTGAAAGTTTAAAATCAGAGTAATATACTTTTTTTGGTATCACGAAAAAATGAAATAATAAATGTGTACATCGAACGTTTTCTATTGGATGCCAAAACATTTTACAAAAATACAGCATAAGACTACGAATGGGTCTCTCTCGTGCTCCATGTAAAAAAACATTTATCTGTTGCTAAAATTGGACACTCCACGAAGATTCAGCTAAAATAAAGGATTGATAGATATACAAGCACAATTAATCAAAAACATCTGTTAGCCTCGCGGCACCACCGATCCGACTTCAGGTTGACGTAAGAACCTCTGAGAGGAGAGGACAAATTCGAGAAATTGTCTAGTCACGGCAAATATTTATTATTTACAAATTTACATTACAGTTGGGCAATAAGTCAGGTGGTAATAACAGAAGTAGTTAAATAATAGCATGTAGGTTCAACATAGAAGGCATGCATGAAATGTATGACATAAAATTACATTTATAGATGGAAACTATTAGAAATTAAGTTATATTACTAAGACTGTGTGGGAAATAAAAGATTCAAAACAGTTAGCAGAATATTTTCTTAGCAGCCATTGCTATTAAATCTGAGCTGGAAATCGAACTGGGATCCAGGGTGGCCCATTAGTCAGTGCAGTCACCCGACAAGCTGAAGGCCATCGACTTGATTACCTGACTAGATGAAATTTTTTCAACAGCAATAAAACCTGAAATTTTAAAAGAAGGAATACGAAAGAAAACCCTGATGCTTCCAGATAAAGGAAAGCTCTTGACAAGGGAGGAGATATAAGGGTAAAAAGCCAACGAAGATGACGACGAAGGGATTATTTTCTCCAATATTTCTATGCCTGAACCAACCATTGCGTCTATTCCATTCACCCTTTATATGCCGGTAACACGCAATCCCAATCTCCGTCATCCCTCTCTTTGGTCGACGTCTGAGGCTTCTAGACAATCATACCCTAACTGGAAATGCCGTTACGGGGAAACCAAGGAAAGAAAGCCGAGAGTGTTGATGGCAGAGGTGAGGGACGCTAACGGCATGACTTTTAGCGATACGATAGAAATCGGTACTCATGGCAGGTTGAGGGAAAAAATTATAATTCAGCTTTGAGTTTACTACACCATATTTTCAAGTCCAAGAAGAATTGGCCATTCCCCCAATATGTTTAAAACACAACGTTAAGTGTTTACCTTATCATTTGAATTAAATTGGCAGGGTAAAATGTGTTATATACTTTTGACCTGACCCCATGATGATAGGCGACATTATGAAAGCATGAAAGAGTTTTTTTTAGAAAATTATGGCATTCTCTGAATTAGATCAGGAATTAAAAATTTTTAAAGGGATAAAAATGATGCAATTTATTCAATCCGTAGTACATTAAAAAGTGATATTTTCTATTAACGACCTTTCCAACTAGTGTAGGCTGGAATGCTTGCCCCCAAATACCATGAATCATAAATTCGAGGAATATTATTATCTCATATTAGGTTGGTATTAGGTAGTGCTGAGAGAAAATTATAAGAAAATTCTCGCTTCCATTTTCCGGAGAAGCACGAATGCATGGCACGGTGTCACGTACTTTTGCAAAGCTTCCATAAAGTATGTTTATCTATTCTCTGCTCAGAATTCGATTCCGCTGATGAAGAGTAATAATCGGTTACCGAAATGCCCAATACGTAAAATACATGGAATCATAATAATTCAATCTAATAGAAAAACGAAAGGGGAGAGTTAATACAGAAAAGCATCGCTTTCCATTGATGATTGCTTGACAAAGTGAGATCAAACTGTATGCTGGGAAAGCTAGAAGGGTGATCCGCTTTTCATAACAATAGGAAACTAAATTCCAACAAACAAAATCGAAGGCAAAAGTACAAGAAGGAATGGCGCAAAGATTACATGTAGAGAACGTAGCGATAGTGAATAAAAACTTTTATCTTAAATAATCATTAGATTATTGTACTAAGGTTAGTTTTTAGTTCATTTTAATGTTAACAATTAATGGCATCTAAAACTGCTAATATCTCATAATTAATTTTCTAGTCAAGTCTTGATGGGATGTGTAAGAAATTAATCCCAGCTATGGAATGGTTTAGTAGCATATATTTCAAATATCTTCACGAATTGTAATTATTAGCGAAAACTAATTGAAATATTCAAAACGCCCAAGTGATTATTCTTGCGCCCGCCACCACACACGGGTATCTAATTCATTTTGACTCCAAGTGCTCGAAATTCGACAGCAAGTCATAAAACGAGGCTCCCCCTTCGATCTTGCACTGGCTGGGCGAGACGGTCATTTTAGTCTCTCTCTCCCATTGAGGTGGAGGGGGCCGGGGAGAGGAGGAGGGCCCTGCAGGAAAAAATACGTGGACACCCGGTAGATAAAAAAAACAAGAGTCGAGGAAGACGAAGGGCTGGTGAGCTGAAATAAATAAGGGAAAGGAAAAAATTGAGCCTCGGCGATAAAAAACGCAACTCTTAATACCCGGAGACAAAGGGCGCGGCAAAAACTTCAAATGACTTTCGCGAGAGTGAAAGGAAGGGCGAGAGAGAGAGAGAGGGATGGGGGAGAGAGAGAGAGAGGCCGAGACGGATGGAGAGGGGGGGGAGAGGTGTGAGAAGGGAGTGTAGCGGCTGTCACAATACGAGCATTAAAATAAAATAAGACGAGGACGTGAAAAAGGAATAAGAGGAGGATGGCGTTGGGGGCATAGAGCCGCGGGAGAGAGGAGGCGATGCGACGGAGAGCAAAGGGGTGGGAAATGGGCGATGGGATGCCCTCGGCGTATATCGAGGAGGGGGGGGAGTGTGTGCCCTGAGCCTAGAATTTAAATTGCTAAGCACGATCGCGGACAAACGAACTTTCGACGGGGCGATTGCGACACTGGCTGGTTCGGGCACTCACTGAGGTTCATCACACGTTACTTAGGTGACCAAAAAGGTGTGCGACTAAGTTCCGACGCCGTTCACTGCATCTAATCAAGTGAAAAGAAACAAAACGGCAACAGTGTGTGAAGTTATGCGAATAATTCAACTGAAATGATTTTGCTTGGTCCTCCATGTTACATGGAAGGACCCCGAAAGACCGCGGCTAAAATTTAATTTAAAAACTCGGCCTCCTCGCACTGTGTTACGCCTATATTACAATTAGCACCAATCGAGAAAAAACGATATGCTACCGCCGATGTGAAAAACAGACTCACAACCCAGAGGGAGGCCGTTGCGCTTTCAAAAGTCTCGTTGCCGCCGCAATGGAGCCTGCATTTCGCCGAACATGCGCTCCTGTGTTGAAAATTGAAGCACGCAAGGGAAATAAAATCCATGGGGACGGGAGTGAGGAAGGGGGAGGGGATGCTCACGGAACGCACCGCGGAGATGAAGTAAAAGTGGAAGCGGCAAGAATGCATGCGCGCGATGAAGAAGAGGATGAAAAGGAAGGGGGGAGGGAGGAGGAAACGGAAATATGGAGAGAGGGAGAGGGAGTCAACCAAAGGGGTGCATTTATTACGGGCGGCTGTGGAATCTCCCGAGCCGTGTGCAGAGGCATATAACACGCGTCGCGGAGCGAAACACGCAAAAAAATAAAATACGCAAGGGAAACGCAATAGCGTGGGGGGGAGGAGGGGAGGGGAGAGGACGTCTCGTGGTCGGGAGAGGGATATCGAGGAATGGGCACGAACGGGGAGGGCAAGTGAGAGTGCGCCCCCGGACGACGCGCCCGGAACGAAAGGGC
>LYUA01000276.1:437172-457717 GCA_002093875.1 Calopteryx splendens | reverse complement strand
GGAGGGAGTCCAAGGGGGGGGGGCAGGGGAGGAGGGACCGAAAGAAAGGGTGGAGTGAAGAGATACGGGCGTCGGTCGGGAGGGCAATCACAGTGTTCCCCCATCGCCCAGCTTGGGCTACAGTGTGGACGTACGTTTGCCTGTGTGCGTTTAGGGATCACGCTAGTGTTTCCATTCGAATTACTTGATAGACAATTATAATCATGGCTGCTCCAAGCAATGGTGTATCATGAATGTATCGAAGCGTCGTTACTCCATGCATAAGGAATGATTTCATGATTATTACCCATCATTACGAGTGTATGGAAATACCTGTTCTCCGAGATGATTCTTGAATCAAATAAACACTGTTCATTTATGAAATGCTATTGTGCCTACTCAGAATTCAAGTTCGACCTTGATTACTTCTCAGGTACCAACCAGGTTCTCAGATTCCAACCTCGTAGTGCTCATTGGGAGAGGAGGCAGGAACTTCAGAGGATTCACGCGATTATAAAAACGTATGATGGCCAAAGGATAAGCTTGAACAATGTAACGGTAATAATAATCACCTACCGAAATGCAATATCCACCATTAACTGCAACAAAACCCAGTTGCCTAATCACGGCTAGAATGTTCCTTACCTGGAAAGAGAGAAAATGACTTATTAGTACACACGTTCATATTTGCTGCTATCACAAAAATATTTTACATTTTGCGTTTAGTTGATTACTTATCATCGACTAATTCACAACATGGATAACTAGAAATAATCTCCGCTGACGCGCCAGAAGAACATAGTGTGAGTCCGCGGATAAGACGAGATACGATCCATAGCTTTCCTCGCTCAGTAGGAACATGCGTTGGAGAGCGAAACCACGGATAACTGTCCTAATTCCATCAAATCTGACCCTAAGAAATTTCGTGAGGTTTGGATTAAATTTGTGTGGCTAACACCGATAATCCACATTGAAAATTTATCACCACAAGCACGATATTCTGGGCCCAGCGTGGAACAATACGAAAAATCAAAGAATTTTCGCCATCCATAGAGAACAATGACCATCCAACCACAGAAATTTAAAATATATTACGATAGAGCCCCTGAAAAGCATACTTTTCATTTTAAAAATAACTCAATAAAACAGTAGCACACAATAAAATCCAATGATACTCAATATTTAAAATTTTGAAATTAAGAGTATTAAGAGTTAGGCTCGCTCTTCAAAATGCCATAGTGGAGAGATTCGGTGGCGAAAACAGATCGCGTTGGCATTGGCGAACGGCCTCAGTACCTTGCCCAGATCCGCTCCGGATGGGTTTCTTGATGGCCTGGCCACATTTTTGCATTCGCCCCTCGTGCACAATGGGGAACGTTGGGAGTCACTTCGTCGGCGTGCATCTGCGTGAGCGACAGCGGGGTATGGGAAGGTAGGTTGCAGGGAAACCTCTTCCTCCTCTCCTCCAACCCCCCGTCAACGTTTCAACGGGGGGAGAGATGAAAAAAGAAAGACCGGGCGACAGCGGCAGACGGGAGGATGGGGAGAAATTGGACACAGTTTTCCGCGCAATCTCGCAGCAGGGATCAGGAATAGTCCCGAAATTAATCCGATCCTCTCCGGCTGCGCTATCCCCGGATAAATTAGGGGACGGCATACTTCGCTTTCCCTCGGCGGAGGTAAATGGCGGGGTGAGGGAAGAGGACGGAACGGGCGACGGTGATGCGAACGGGCGGCGCGAATCGCGTTTCCACGCGCCCGCACTTCCACCAACCGGCTCCGTCCTCTCCCGGCGCCGCGCCGCCGCCGTCATCACGGGCGGTCACGCGCGCCGCGACGCACGGGGCCGCTGCCCAGGGCGATGATGGCTCCCTGCCCACACCAGGGGTGGCTCGGGGAGAGGGGATGAGGCAACGGGGAGGGGATGTCGGGTCATCGCGGGGGTGCTCGTAACTTCCCCGGAAAGAGCTGCATCCCCGTATCAGAGGAATTCTTTACCAGAGCACCAGCACCTGCAGAGATATTCGTAGAACCCGACACTTCGTGCACGTAGTCTAGTGATCGTTGAACACGCGACCTATTTAAATCCAAAGAGCCTAAAATATTAAAGTATTTGACCGCGAAGATTATGCTCCCATGTGATAAACGGAGAATTAAAATCATAATCGGAATGAAAATAAAAACGTCTGGCGTATCAGCTGCCGTGACCCAGATAACAGTAATGATTGACGAAAAGGTATTGGGATTTTTTCACGAGGTCGGAACACCAAATCCCAATCCAAAAATGGGTGCGTAACCATCTTTAACGAGTTTTCTTTTTGTGAATATCGACGCGACCGAGGCCCTGACCCCGGTAGAGTTCTGATTCGAGTTGCTAACATTTTCGCGCAGTTGGCACTGTGCACACGTAGGTAAATTATTGAGGTGATAGTAACAGGGCACGCCAGGGGTAATCGATTCTGGTGCGGCCGCGATAAAATCCCGCAACCCTTACGTTTTGACTGTCCCTTCGGTGGAGAGGAAAAAGAGCGAGATGGGGCTAACTGATACGCGAGTCAGGAGTAAAAAGGGAGAAGTGAGGGGGGGGAGGGAAATGGAATAGGGGCGGGCTCCATTGCAGTAATACCCCACGAGATCCATAAATCACTAGTGCCTAAGCGGGATTGGAAACTGAGTGAATTGGTTGTGAGCCAAGGTGCCAACCATTACAACACGCGCTAGGGCAATGATATGAATAGAACGAGAGGGTTAATTAGCGTGAGGAAGAGATTCGGAGGGTTGAAAAGAGATGCCGGTAAACAAGGGGACGAGGATCGAAACTCGGAGACGGGGTTTCGGCGGAGGGTCGCAGGCTGGCATTCGGCGAAAGACGGGGTATCTGTCCACTTCCACTCGCGAGTGGTGAGTTTAATCGCATTAGTCAAAGCGGAGGGCCCGCGACGGAGAGACTAGTAGTATAGTCAGGGATCCTGATTTCTGCAATGATGACGATCATCTTTAGTGTTTTATACACTAAACAAGGGATCATCTAATTTAGCTACTGGAAGAAATGACCAATTTGCAAACGAAGATGAAGGGAGCCGACATTCCTTAAAAATCGCATTATTATTCTAAAAATTAACAATTTTGATGAAATTAATCACTTATAATAGTAACTTATTATTACAATCACTAATTAGGATAACGGGCCCATTCCACATTCTCATTTTAACTCCTTTTCTTTGAATCGGATCAGTTAAATGCACAGCTAAGATGAGCTGGTGCGATATATTTAGCACCATTAAAAATATTTTATCAAAGGGGCCGAAATATATACTTTAAGAAAATCTGATATATTTTCACGAGACATAAATGATTCAAAACGGGAATTAAACTGAGGACTCGATTTGATCAAAATAGGATCCATACATGTAATTACATATTTATTGTATATTAAAATTTACGCACAAATGGTTGGTTATACAGTAGGTACTCCAATCATCAGCAACGTCTGAGGGTAAGGGGATTTTCGACAGTCTCTTTATCAATGTCTCTGCATATGATAAAGCTTATCTTTTTAATTTCACTTGGCAAAGAAAAAAGTTGAATTTCCTATTTTATTTAAAATGCTGAACGTAAGAATAATGATCACACATGGCATGAAAGAAGTTCTCCCCCAGTCTTCCTGAGATGTAATACATCAAATGGAAATGTCTTAATTGAACATAGCCATATGAAGTTAGTCACTCCATTTCCGTCTCTAGCAGCACCTCTTCCGCTAGAAACGGCATTTGGCTATCTCCACTGTTCTCTCTTCTTTCGGAGCGGAGCCGCAGTTCATGTGGCTTGCAACTAGTAGGGTTCAAATAAACTACAAACTTAAATGTGCGGCTGTTGGGAGCCTAGCATTAATACAGCAAATTTGAAACCGACGGTCAGCTCGGGTCGCCTTCTACTAGTCCTTGTGGCTCCCCAAGGGGTTCCCTTGGGTAGTCCCATGCTACTCATACTACCGCATCATCTACTTACATTTGCTATTTGAGAATAAGAATAAATTCTCTGTAGTCGCAACTCTTAACGCCCTCATGCCTTTATACCTGGACGAGGGGCATTCAACACAAAAAGCAGAAGTTCGGTGCCAAAATTCCTTCTTCGCTAAACACTTACAGCTCGTAACCAGACACACATTAATGAGCCACGAATAACCCTTTAATAATATTCGGGTTTATCTTGCACCTTCGTACCCTAGCACATTTAACCGAGTTTATAAGTATGTATTATTCTGAAGCGAGAAGTGACACTCGACGTCGAGAATACGTCGGTCTACGACACGGAAAAGTCTTGGCGAGCTCGATTTGTACCCAAATGCACCTCGTAATGGCTTATTTCCCGTTCCAATCAAAATGTCAGTGCAAAGTATAACAGACTATTCAAAACTAAATCGGTACACCGTTTCAAAATCGACGTCCCAAAGAGCCATCACTAAGCAATGGTAATATCAAGTTTGGCCGGTTGATATTTCGCGACTGAATGGCCAAGAGTCATTTTACGAGGCAGTACTTGAAGATCCGAAAATAATCTCCCCGAATGGATTTATTTATAAATTTTATATGGGACTCTCTCAGGAATAAAGGAACAGCTGAGAGAAAGAAGCTCTTCGCTTGTATTATGACCGCGAACACCCTGACAATAAAAGACGACCTTTTGCAACACCGGCGAAACCTGCATATAAACGGAGCTATCGTACGCTCTGGTCAGAATAGTCATACGACGTGCAGCTAACTCTTTGCTCTTAAAAATTTCGAAACTTCTCATTCGTAAGCGGGACGGTAGTAATTACATGCTGTTAAAGTGAATTTTTGGCTCACTCATCTCGAAGTATGGCGACATCACAAGAGAGTGAAAAAACAATGGCCTCGGAACGATTTTGTTTCCGCGAAAAATGCACTCTCCTCCATTTGAATGCCTTTGGCTTCATAAATGAGTCCAATTCCTGAACCTTCTACCCCCACACACCCACTTTACTTTATGACCCGAAGAATCTCACATTAATTCCAGCTCATAGACACAAGGATAGTTAAAGCAATTTTACCCCATCAGAACTTCGCCATCCTTTAAATGTCGTCGAATGCAACTGGACAAGATGGGGAAGACGCAACTAAAAGTGTACTGCCACATTGATGAATGAAAACTATACCACTCACCAACAACGCATTACATTCACAAGCGATATATCGCTGGAACTATTAGAAAGAAGCGGGGTTAGAAAAACTTACTAAAAGAAATTAGGCCATTTACACGTGAAAGGTTTTTTACAAATATTTTTTACTTCATTAGGCTCATTGAAATGGTTATCTATGACGACAATCCCATCTATGGCACACAGATTGCAAACAGATAAGACTACTTCCGGAGAGCGCTTCCAACCAGTGGAGCGACAAGGAAGACCCTCAAATGCACAGGTCGGGAGGCTGCTTCAATTATCAGGTGACTGTCAACCTCCTCATCTCCCTCCACTGCCTGACGAGCAAGTGACATCGAACGATCGGAAGGTATTAACTTTATTATGAATCAATTTGATAACATGCAAATGAAAAAGGGACATTACCAAACTACCTATACTTAAAGAGTAACGAGGTAGGCACTCCGCCCCCTCGAGTTTTACAGCACGGCCTGCGTGGTTGCCCGAGTGAACACGCTCTCAGCAAGTTGTTTTTACAAAGGAAGCCTGGTCGCACGACACCGCGTTCCGCGTGAGGCAAGCTAAGCTCGCGGGGGAAGGGATAGACGGGAGACCGAGGAAAGCTCGTGGACCATTTAGCACGACCTCCACCGCATCGACGAGCGATTCCCGCCTCCGCACGCCAGCACCTCTCCTCACCCTACCATCTCTCTCCAAAGGGCTTTCTCGAGCACCCTTATTGCCGCCGCCCCCTAGCCGCAAATGGCCGCTCAGCCGTAATCATAAAGACGAGGAGATGGGCACCCGCGGCCCCCTCTGCCTCCTTCCAACCAGGTGAAGAGAGGGTGTGAGGAATGGGAGAGGGAGCCTTAATTAAGATTACAGTCGTCGCGTACAGGCCACGGTTCCGCCTCCCCCCTTCCTGGGAGAGAACCTATTGGAACCGCAGTTTGGACTAGGGCTACTATTACGGAAGAATTTAAAAAAGATAAGAATAGCATAACAGGTACTCAGAAGGTAATGCTTATACGAGACGGTAGTGGAAAATCTATCGTGTGTAAATGGATAAAGCTTTAAAGGTTGAAATTATTTATAAGGGAATGAAAGTTTTTTGGACTTACACGCATTTTTTATTCATTCAATTTTCTCAGAGTCATAAAAAATTTATATTCACCATATGGCTCCTGAGTAACTCAATTCTAATCGGACAATCAATTTGAATTTTTAGACGAACTACCTATAGTAAAATTTAAAATTACATGGTACAAGAAACCCACGCATATTCCAAGCCAGAATGCGCAAGCTTCTTCTTCCCTTTCGAAATTTATCCTCAAGAATTTTGGAATGATAAACAATTTTACAATAATTTAAAATATACATGCATAGATTTAAAATAATTTCTGGTGAGTCACACAACTGTGCATCTGCATTTGCTTACCAAACTATACACTATTTTTTCTGTTTACAAATATGGAATACTTTAAAACATAACATGAGGATTAAGGAGCGCGGTATCCCGTAGCCATACAACGAGATTTCAAGGAAATCCTCCGAAACCTGTCATCCGAGAAAGAGAAATTAAATGTCCCAGGATTTTCGCAAGGTATACGAGGCTGAGGATTAAATCAAACGCTAAAAAACGGCAATGCTTGAATTTTTCCATTTGAAGTTTTGATACATGACATGGTAGAGTATTTTTATCAAAAATCTCAATAAAATACTGCTTAGCATAATCCAACTATATGATGCTTAATACGATAAATCGGGAGTGTCTACCCAAGATAAAATTGTGGATTCGTCAACTTATCAACAGAAGCGTTATACTTGATTGTTGTTGTGAAAAAGGTCTTGTTCACTGAAAAGCATAAAACAAATTCTTTGGATTATAATTATTTCTCACGGATGGTTCATACGCGTATTAACAAAAACAATTAATGAAGAAGTAACACCAATCTTCAAGTGGTAACTAAAATAAAAGGGGAAAAGTTTCCCCAACAGTTTTCCTTCTTATTTTAGGTGTCTAAACCTAGAAAGAGGAAAAAACGATACGAGATGCTCGGCCTTATAATCTGCCCCATAATTTTGAAAGAATCGCATGCTTCATGAAAACACTTTGCGAAGCATGGAAGCAATTTCAATAAATTACCACGCAACTAACCAAGGATAAACACAATTAATGAAATTTTCCTTCCTTCCTGACCCCCCACCCTCTCATCGTGAATATTAATTTTATACGCAAACATAAGTATTTTTAAAGAGTCTGAGATCTCGCGGGCCAGGAAAACAATTTATGGAGGCGGCGTAAATCTCGGGAGAAAATAAAATATTCCGAAAATCCGAGCCACTGATTACATGCTCAAGGCTATATATATCACACCCTAGGGCCGCCAGAGCCCACTCCTCGCCCACCCCCCTCTACCCCTTCACATCCTTGTCTCACGCCAGTTGCCGTGTTGGCCCTCTCCCACGCCACCCCCCCCCAAGTAATCCCCGCCGCGAATGCCAGGTAAGGGGTGGATTTTCATCCGTGAAGTGTTTCCTCGCGTTTGCTCCTAAAAGAAACTACTGCACTGACGGCCAAATTAGCCAATAAGTATTCGATTAGTTGCATCACTATCGTGCCTACAAATAGAATAAACCCTCACAACTCAGAATGCACGAGTCTTTATTCATAGCTGCATATTTTCTGTGGGCATATCTTTACAGATACAGACGGATATACACATTTATATATGTACACAGATATATACATACAAATCAATTAAGAAGAATATATATATAAAGAGATTTAAAATAATTGCTGCTGAATTTCTATCACACAACTGTGGACCTCAATTTTTTTGCCATACAATACAGCTTCTTATGCAGTAACGCCGGGTTTAAATACTCTATGATAATATAAATTTCATTCTCTTTTACATCTTGAAGTGAGAATGACACTAAATTATTATTATGTATTAAAAACATTAATACATAATATTTTTACAACTGGGAACGTTTTAAAGTTAATGCAGTTCGAATTAAAACAACTAGACCCGTATCATTTTCTACGAGCTTCATAAAATTCCTATTTGTCAGTATGCTCTTTAGTGGCAAATCGAAAGTCCAAAAAGATGTGGAATGGGCAATTAAAATTTAACTGAACTAATTATTCTGAAACTTAGATCTTTTAGTCGTTTGTTAGTAAATAACATAGCTAGGAGTTTTTTAGAATCTTTGAAATTCAGGGACCTATAGTAGATCAAGGTGCTTTGACAGAAATTGACATCGAAGACCAATATTTTTGACGACCAGATGTTTATCATCATGGAAGTCGGGAAATTAAGGCCAATATTACTGGTAGCATTCGAATTCCGAGAAAATACTTGTGAATACATACTGAAAAAGATGTGTAAATCTTGATTAATACATAAAATGATCTTAACTACTCACGATTCACAAAACAGTGATGCCATGACCGGTAAACAATAAATAAGTAAACAAATAATTGACCTCCGGTGATTTGTTAATTGGTTATTAGAAAATATTTTGTTTAAATTGTGCTGGGGTGAGATCCCTGATATTCTCTGCACAGTGTAGGTTATATTTTATGGATTTTTTCAATTTCATTCATTGCAAAAATGCTCGGTAGTGCCACTTCATTTCCCACCATTATTGTGGAACCAACACGAATGGCGCAGGATTGGAATTCAACCTGAATGATAAACTTTCAAACAATGCTGGCAGGGCGTTTTACGAACCTGAATTTCGAAACACAAAGAGTGCTTGAAATTTTGCACTCAGTCCAATGCTAGATCCAGGCTCCTTCCGGGACCTTCGCAATTAAACCATCCACCTTCCTACTCTCCGGAGAAGAGGAGAGAGGCAGGGGAAGAAGCGTGTAGACTCGTAGACTGGCGAGAACTGAGTCATCGATGCTCTCTCTCTCTCTCTCTAGCCCAACACCGCCGCAGAGAATGGGACGCTAAGAACGGCGGAGGCATTTTAAATAGGAGGAATCAAAATATGAATAAAGAAGCGTTGTGCGATGGGATAGAAATAAGTCTCGGGTCTCCCAGGTCGAAAATCCCAACCACCCAAAGAGCTTTCTGTCCCCGACATTGAGGTGCGGGAGAAAGGCCGAAGGACTGGGTAAGAGCAAGCAAGATGGGAGGACAGGGGGAATTGAGGAAGAGAGGAAAGAGAGAAAGGGGGTGGCAGAGAGGAGGCGGGTGGTGGATGGGGTCCGCGAGGAGAGGTGGCTGATGGATCGTTGTTGTTCAGGGGGGCTCTGCATCCACTTTATCAAGGCTTAAAGGCTTAATAGGACGACGGATCTCACCCTCCCGTTGAGGCATTCTGTTGATTTTCGTGGGAACTTCTGAGACTGAAAAGATCCTTCCCGAATTTAACGCATTTTATTTTGTTTTCAACGTGCCAATACGGGAGGTTTAGGTTTCTTTCGAGCCTTCCTCGACCTACCCTGAAAGAGATCCTTTATAATGCGTCCCCGCCTTTACCATTAGGCATTACCCTGTACGTTCCATTAAGTGATTACCTCAATTTCATCGTAAGAGGACGTTAGGGCTCCACTCCCTGCGGAAGAGTCATCCCAATGATTTACTAACCCATAGACGTTTTGCTCCCACATCCCGAGTGACCATTGTACGCTGCAACTAGTTTTTAACCTTGTTTGCAGAATAAGAGTTTTAAATTTGCATCACCTTCGCGTTGAGATCGTGAGGGGGACTGAATTATGAGGGAGAATAATGACGGCGAAAGAAGAATGTCGGGGTGGATCGTCGTAGAGGGAGAGTTTAAGGAGAAGAAAGATGGAGAGAGTGAGAGAAGAAGAGCAATTGCTTAAACAAAAGTGGCGATAAATTAGAATTAAAATAAGGCGGGGGAATGGAAAAGTAGCTAAGAGGCTTAAGGGCAGGGCCTGATTCGATGTAAAATAAAAACGAACGAGAGGATGTGAGTGCAAGAATAGAGCTAAGTTAAGTCGAGTGCCAGCGCGAAAAACACGAGTATGAGGAACCACACCAAGACAACAGGACGGCAACCGTAATACAAGCAAACGCCTATTACTAAGCACTATGTTGGGGCTTCACGATTATGCACAACAAAATCGCGGGGCTGAGATAAGAGCGAAAAGCAGTAGCCACCTACTGGAGCTTAATCCTTCAGATTTGTTTCCTAAGAGCCACTCGTCACACCGCAAAGCTTTGTCCGGGATTGAATTACTGGAGGAAGGAGTCCGAGGTCCAGAACAATCGCCTTCATCCTATTTTCTTGGTTTGAGTGTTTTTATTTGCCTGGAATATACCTTTGGAGGCAACAAGCCTATGATTCAAGAATTTCTCTGAGAGAGATTCCCCACTGTTAACTTCAAGCTACCGCATCTTATGTTTCGATCAAATTTTATAAGTGATTTCTCTTCATCGAGTGGACCGGTCTTACTGCTGAAATTTAAACCTGGTATTCAGCATGACTGCAGAGGAACCAGATAGATTGTTACCAAGAAGTTCGTCCCATTGTGCACTAAGCCTAGTATAATTCATGAAGATGTTGAATGACTAGGTGAGCAAATGGTGGCACACCAAACCGACAGAACATGCTCTTCTTTTCGCGAGAATTGCATGAAAAAAGCTGAGATGCAACAAATTAAATTATACTTCTCTGTCGCATAACTGCCTTGCTACATTTTGCGTTCACTAAAGGGTTTGCAATCCACATTGGTCACGGGTTCGAATCCCTTTTCGTATATGGATATAATATTTTGATGAAAAATTAATTAAACTAGTGGAATTTAATCTGCCATTATGTAACTAAAAGAGGAATTGTTAGAGCCGTCTTCTTTCCCAAAGAAGAGCGAAATCAACCGAAAAAATGCATTCGAAAAGTTTTTTCTCTTTACTGTACGAACACCGTTTCAGAATTATATTATTATCGAGGATAACTTCTCCAGAAAACGGTTTGAATTCCCGCATTGCAGGTGGACATAAGACAGTGGATGGCATTAAAGCACGCTCGCCATCGGTAGGACGGGCCAGTGACTAGACACTCCAAACAAATCTGCCCGCTGATCCCCCGACCCAGAATTCGAACCGGCGACATCTCCGAGGGGAGCCAGCGACGCGCATGCGGGGAGGGGGGTAAGAGAAGCGGCCCACCTTTGACACTCGACCGAGCCAGTCGGCAGCGCAGAGATGGGGAGGGGGGAGAGAAGAAAGGAGATGGGAGGAGGAGTGTGGGGGGAATGAGGGATGGCCGGAGCAAAAGGTGGGTTGGGTTGGAAGGTGAGATGGAGGACTACTTGCGGGGAAGCGAGCGGATGCTGGGGGAGGAGGGGACAGAAGATTTGGAAGGCAGCCATTTGGTGGGGAGGGATTTGGTGGAAGGGGGGAATGAAAAGGATGAAGGGGGGAGAGCAATGAGGTGGCCGCAGGTAATGAAGCCCGGCAGGAAATGAGGCACACCCGTCTGAATTATCCGCTAAAGCCCCTGATCGTCACACCGATGTGGAGTCCACGATCGACCACTACCCCTTCATAATCCACTGAATAGAATAAGGGGGGCCACCTAGCACGATCCGGGTGGTCAGGAAAGCCTCGGCTGAAACGTATTCCCTCACGTCTTATGCAACACGGACAAAAATATTTCTGCCCCGAACCACAATTCTCTTCAAGTTTACGTTCTCGGAAACAACGCAGAGCGAACAAGAAGTGACGAAAATAAAAATACTAATTGGTTGGTAAACAACAACCGACGATTTCTTGGGTAGGAAATGACCCATCAAGCTTCAACGACGCAATCCGCGAGCAAAAAGTGTGACTCTATGAGACGACAACGGAATGACTTAATTGAGTCGACGAAAGCCGGGGTATTACATTTCACTAAAACGAGCCTTTCGACAATTAAATTTTATGAATGAATTTCATTTGGAGCCAAAATGCTCGTCTAAGACCTCAATTAAATGGATCTAGTTTTCACTTGAAATTAAAGCCACAGAAATATGAGCCAAGAAAACTTCTGCTATTTTTTAAACACAATTTAGTCGTATTCAGGCATATTTTGCGTAAGATCGAAAGATAGGTATGGCAGCAAAGCCATATAATTATGTTTTATATCGATGGAAGACGATATCTATAAAGAACTAGTCATTAGAAAAAGTTCATCAAATACGTATCAAAAAGTTGACTGGCCCGTCTCATTCACGAATCGTTTTCGAAATTAGTCACCAAGCTACGAAACGTCGTAAAGTTTCAAAGTGGTTCAGATTTTACTAGCAGCAGGCTGTGGATGAATTTTCAACTCTTTGTCCACGAAGAAACAAAATCCATTTTTCACGAATCATGAAATAATTTTCTCTTAAAAGTGCTTCTAATTTTCGATAGGTTAAGGGCTTCTAGGTTTCGATAGGCATGAAAAACCATTTCATAAGCAGTTCATCGAAATTTTGCAATAGGCCCTTGATCTTTTGGAATTAGAAAATTCATACGAACTTTCGTATTTCAACGGTTACAAAAAAAATTACGGAGGAAATGTCATACCAAGGTACATATGACAAGCATGTTAACAACTAGTGTCAATGAAATCATTTACATTCCAATAATCGAGCCATTAAAAATACTTCATTGTTTTGACTAGACAAAAAAAAGGTGGGTGATCAGTTAATACCTACCCCGAAATGTGGCCTCAAAAATGCACATTAGTACGATTAATAGTAATGTTTCCCTAAGCGCACTGATATCAACAGATTCACTTAATAAACACGAAGGAGAGATTTCATTCCCCGTACAACATCCGAGTTGAACCGACCGAAGGCACCTGAAGAAAGAGGAAGAGCACAAAATCAATGATGAGAGGGAGAATTTAAACGAATGACGGATGCGAGGTTTTTGAGGGACGCAAAGGGGGGAGACCGGGCGGGGGCGAAGAGTCACGACTCGATTCCGGCGTCGAAATAAGGGGGAAGTGAAGGACGAGAAGGGTAGGTAGGGTGCGGACGCAGGGAGGGAGGACCGAAAGTGAGTCGAACACGTCATGTTTTATACGGAAACGGAGAGGGGTGAAGGTGTGAGGAGGATGCTTATAAAAAACGGTAGGCCCTGATATGAGAGGCGGAAATGGATGAGTATGAGACACTCGGATGAATGGACGAGGATGAAAAGGAAGTCGAGGAGGACGCGGAGCAGCAGAGTGGCCGAAGAAAAATGAGTGTGGCGACGGAAAGTGAATAAGGAGAGAGAGAGAGAGAGAGAGAAAGGGTGGGGAAAGAGGGCCGAGCGGGAAGGGAGGAGGAGAAGGGTGGGAAGGGGTCGGCGTAGTCGGGGGTCCTCGGAGGAATGGGGAGCAGGAGACTGGAGGAGAGATGATCCTGGGGGGATGAGGTTGAGGGATGAGGTAAATTAAACTGGAATCGGCTTGAGTACTATATTATGACGAGAACTCTCACTTATTTGAACGGCTCTCAGGTCTCGTATTTGTCGTTTTCCCGCATTATAACTTGGAACTGCATACGTGCCACGTGCTCGAATAAAGCATAATAAAATTCACCAAAATGTGGGAAAGACTGTATAAGAGTCTGTGTAAGAGATGTATGTTACCTCTATGCCGTTTAAACTACTTACACTTCTGTTAAGATAACCCTTTTGCTTTCCTATTAAAAATTCTAAAAGTCTAAGGAGGTCGAAAAGTTGAAGGGCTGGGGTCTTCGACTACGTTCATAGTAATACATAACTTTTTGCAGGATCTCAAGAATTTCTTGCGTCACACCTATCTTCCAGAAAATTCATTAATTTAATAATTAATTTAATTTAATGTTACATAAAAGGTAGCAACTAATAATCCAATTGTAAACAAGGATATTCAGTGCTTAGATACCGATAAATGCATAGGATCTATGTTCACAAACTTTCAATGCAGTTAAAAAATGTTCGTGTCTAGCGATATTCATATTAGTTCTGGTTGATAATTGAGAAAATTAATATGCATATAAATGATGAGATATATTGATTGATAATAGTATTTATTGGATTTTAAGTGGCTCAAGAACTAAAATAATTGTAATTGAAAAACCTGGAGCAAAATAAAATAAATCTGATTCCACCATTAAAAGTGAGTAAATCCGAGTAGCAACCTAAGGACTTTTAGAATGACGATCAAATCTTCTGAAAAAACCATCAACACCTTCCTACGCCGTCTTAGACATTTAGGGTAAGAACGCAAGTACGATCGAAGTTGATGTCAAGCTTCCCCTTTTTAAGATCAAACCGTAACCACTTTGGGCACATTACCATCGCGTTATCAACCCAACCAACGGGAGCGAAATGAATGGTTATGGATGACAAGGTAAAGTGACATCGAGGAGGAATGGCCCTGGTGGAGGGGAAGTGGATGCCAGGGAAGAAGGTCTTTAGGGGAGGAAATACAAAAAGAAGACGTCGAAGAGGCGGGGAGAGGGCGGAAAAAGGAGAATTAAATCCGTGGGTGTGGCATGCGGCTACAAATTATTTTATTTCTGTTCCGAAGGGAGAGAGAAGGAGAACAATGCAACCCCCTTTTGGGAGCGAGATTGGGAAGGGGGATACGGCGGGGGAGAAGAGCGGCTCCGGGAAAACAGATTGAGGTGATAGGTTACGGGCAAATGCCTCTTGATTCCGCCTCAACGGTGGATTCTTTCAGCGGTCCAATTTAACACCTGATTAATAGTCAAATTACTCCTCGGTTGGATAAGGGTGGAAGCAGGGAATGAATAAGGAGGAGGAGAGAAGAAACCTGCCCCGAAATCCGACTTGATTAGTATGTGGGAAAGGGTGCGCAGTCAGCCACCCACGCAGCCGTCGAGTGCTATCCACACCACTGCAACTGTTCACAGGAAGCAGGACAGTTTCAGTGCAGTACGAGATACAGTTGTGTTCGGATAGGATTCTTGCCCACCATCACGTGAAATCTATCTAATGAGAAGGGGAATAATTATACGCGGAAAATAGCCATGGCTCGCCATATGATGAGTAGACGATAGCATTCCAAGGTAGTCTACCTATATATTCCTTCACGTAGTATAAACAATAATAAACAATATAATTACGTTCACACATTTCTTTAAAAAGACTCCATAGTAGCCATATACTTACCAAAGAGTTAGATTTTTACCTCATGCATGAGAGATACCCGAGATATGGATGAAGGTTTTTTAAACGTTATAGAATAACGTGGCCTTTGCGTAACTAAAACATACGCAAATTCGTAAAAATATGTAATTAATAACATCTAGAAGAAACCTAGCTGATGAGGGACAGCAAATTACCTAGGTAGGAAAACCTCCTCTACTCCATAAGTCTAAAACAATGCTCGATTAGAATGGGGGTGACAATATTGCTCAGAGAAACTAGGCCCTGAAAAACAGACAAAACAAAAATACACTTTAAAACGCACACCCTGGGCAGTGTGTTATAACCTATCTACAGTAAATGAATAATCAAGAATTATTGCGGAGAGGCAGAAAGGTTATACGAATAAGGATATCTTTCTAGGGGGGAGGAATCACCCCCGAACAACTCACTAAAACGAAGGAAAACTCTAAAAAAAAAGGCGATCCCAAAATCTCATCACAACACCATGGCGACGGATGGAAAAGTACTCGCACGCGGCCACCGCGGNGGGGGGGGGGGGGGGCTGTAGAGGTGGGGGGTGGAGCGAGAGAGAGGAAGAGTCTGGTGCTGTAAGAATAGTTACGGGGAAGAGTGAAGAGGCTAGGAGGCGGGCGACAAGAGTGATGGGAACCGGGGGAGGGGATGAGGGGGACGAGGGTGGGAGGATAGAGAGGGACGAGAGAGGGGTTGGGGGCATAAAAGAGGGATTGGAAGCAAGTGGTGCGTTGGATTGAGACAAGAAAGGGAGCTGGATAGGGGAGGGAGGAAGGGGAAAAAGAAATCTTCCCGCTGTCTCTCAGATTAAGAGGGCGAGGGAGTGTGGTTTAGGGGACGGAAGAGGTGGGTGGAAGGAGAATTAGAATAAATTTTAATGTAACCTAGTAAGACGGAGTTTAATTCAGTTGAACTACAATTCAAGGATACAACTTTCCAAATTCCCCCTTGTAAAATGTCCAATATTATTACATTACAATATATTAGACAAGAAATACTTTCTTTTTATCCTTAGGTTGATTGGCTGGCTGGGAGTTTAATTTTAAGATATATTTAGTTACTTACCACTATTTCAAACTTCACCCACGGAAATATTAATTCAAAAATGCAAAGTTATTGGAATTCATCATGATATTCCCTCCAATTCAAAATGTAAACGCACTATTGAATTTTTATGCTATCAAATGCAAGTTGCATATAAAGAGCGAATCTTGTGGACAAGCGATAAATTTACGTCAACTTGAACCAATCCAAAAAGATTGTCATATTTTGGTTTCAAAGTTATTCGTGAACGTATGCATTTCTACCTCTTGCAGTAGGACCCTGGGGAGGAGGAACCGCGGGAGGAAGGAAGGGGACGGCGGCACTCGGAGAGAGAGGAAGAGGAATGGGGAGGGTGATGATTCTCGAGCATTACGCTCAAGTGAGAGATGGAGATAGCGCGGGATGGGGCGAAGGGAGCGGGATGTTGGAGTGGGGAGATGGCGCGGCTGCGAGGAAGGCTAAGGGAGGAAAGATTAATTGGTTGATTAACTCCACCTCTTATTTACACTGGTGCGCGCTGGGAGAGATTCCGGGGGCTGGAAGGGGGTCGGGAGAAGGGTGGGTTAATGCTTTACATCGTCCCGACAGGGAGGTGGGGTCTTGGCTTAAAGCAAGAGGAGGATAAAATAAAGACCTGGGGAGAGGTAGATAAAGAGAGGAAAACCCCTTGATTATCCGTTTCCTCTGGCGAATCCGGAGTCACAGGTCCACTACACCCCGTCTTATCTTCGTGGCCTTCTGTCACTCCGCTACCTCGATGTATTTTTATGCTTAAGAATTTCCGTCGGCGGACACCAAAGGACTTGTAAGTCAAATCATGCAGGCGACTTTGTTGTAAAATTTATTTTAGCACGACGAGAGATACCGCAGTAATCACGTCGTCTTCAGCTAGCGTCGTAACTAGTTATTTTTACGAAAGGGGAAATTTTAACGCCCTTCGCGGCAAAAATTCTCAATGCAATTCAAATTCGATATATTGAAAATACCTACTTTACACAATAAACATTACATAATACACGGCATACAAACAACAAAACCACTTCGCTTGGATCTTTAGAACACGCCTTCACGTAGGGCCATTTGGATAGCGCGAGCGAGTCGTCGCTCAAGAGTCAGCTCGCTGATGACCTCCATCGCTTGGACGAAACGCAGGAGGGGGATATTGAATGAGGTCTCATGACCACCTCCGAGGCGACCGTTCAATACAGCAAACAATAAGATTCGACTCAGTATCATAAGCATGAAATGGCATATTCGGAGTGCACGCATGCCCCGCCATCTGCCTTATCGAACTCGACGGATCGTTTTCTGTCCTCTTCATGACGCAGCCTACTCTTCGCAGTCGCAGCAAGAACGCCGAGTTGTTCAAACTGCGCGTTAACTCCCGTTTCCCCTGCCCTATTTACTGCACGGTGTCCCGTCATCGAGCACAAATTTCACCGAAATCATTTCCATGAAATATTGGTTCGCGATGTAATACTAAGTCCAATCAAAAGGGCAAGATTCCCGTTATCGCAGGAAACTGTTTCCGAGAGCCGAAGAGGTTAAGTGCCTACGTGTAGTGATTTCAGATATAGAAAGGAATGGCGTATTTATAAAAGCGTCATTACTTAAAATATATTGATAGTATAAAAGTATAAAATTCATTTTTACTGCCGTCTTATTTTTTTAAGTTGCCACAGTAACTTTTCCTTAACTTGAACGAAAAAGAACTTTATTCTTGGTCAAGATGCTTAGAAACAAAGTAAAGGAAAAATTGGTCCTATACCGCGATGTAACTTTCGCTAACCTACATGATGAACATATACCTACCATAAAAGAATAAAAAATAGAAAATAGGAACCTACGTCAATTGTTGAATACCTTATTACATTAAAAACCGCTTTAGGTTTCCATAATTTCTTCATTCGCAACACCTAGGTAAACCCTTTTCCCTCCATCAGGGCTAAATTATCCTCTGCTCCAAATCATATGCTTCCTCCATAATCCCCCAGTGTACGACATGGTTCATCAGCATTATCCACATCATTTTATTTCTGTTCAGAAGAAAGGATGCAATGCTAAAGAAACATGCAACTCACTTTTCAACGGCCGAGAAGACGAAGAGAATCCGGAAGAACCAATAGTAAAATCATTTTATGATGAGGCAGCAGCAAGAAGGAATGGGAAATCTGATTTTCCCTTCTAGATGCACTATTGTCTGAACCTGAGTAGGTAACGAATAGAAGTTATTATGAACACCAGGATAAGGGCGAAATGGATTAAATATATTTCACTTGGCGCAGGGCACCCAGATCTGAGACCTTCATCCAGGTGAGTAACAAATGATCCCCAGCTAAAGCCTTAGATTTCATTAGTCGAACGTCTGATTTCTACACAGGGCATGCAGTGACATGACTCAACATTAATTGAAAAAAATATATCTCCACATGTCGCTCCTCCCAATAGGTATCTTCCAGTTGGCTCGAGACTTGGGACCCCGATGAGGAATATATAATTCCTCATCGGGGAACCTAGACAAGCAGTCGTGATAAGTGATGAATGTTCAGTCTATTTTTGTGCCACCTACCTAAGTACCACCAACGGTGCACAGATCGGTGGGTGTGCAATGATCAATGGGAAAGAGCACGAGTGGTCAAGTTTACCCTGTTGCTATCACACACTGATCTTGAGAGAAATGATTCCATAAATATATTGTATCTGAAAAGTGTCTCTATTTTATTTTTGGCTCGATTGGAAAATACAAAAAGAATATGGTGCGTGATCACCGATTTTTGGTGTTTTATCGCTTCTCTAAATATGATACTATTTTTCTCTGCAGCACAATTTTCGATCACGGATATTGGGACCTGGCCCTAATGAGTCGCGGAAACTCTAGGATTTCGCGTTACATTGGATTCTTCTGTAAGAAGTTTAAAGAACGCTGAAAGCATTTTCGTTTTCCACCACGATGGATTTTACGTGACGAAAACGCAGGCGCATTATGAAAGACCCATGACCGTGCCCTTGATCCCCTTAAATCATTTGGACGATACCACCAATGAATTCATCTCTTCCATCCATTAAACGCTACTCTTTTGTAGCAATGTTATTTAACATCAGGATACTTTTGAAGATACAATTTAATTATTTCACACGATCATGTGGAAAAAATAAGTTAAATCTTTGTTTCATCAACAGACATTTCCATTTTTTTATTAGCTTACCCACAAGTTTCACGCATTTGGACGAAAATCTTATCTTGTGCTGCCTTTGAGTATACCATTAATACATATTATATACGAATGCCTTGATATGAATTAAGACTCCTCGAGGGACTGCGTTAAATCATTCAATTGCCACCCACTGCCATTTGTTGAGCAGGGGTAGCAGGGGAAAGCTGAAGATAGTTCGGGGAAGGGGCGAGGGGTGAAGTCACAAACACAACCACAACACTTGGGAGGGATTGGAGTCGGGAACACGATCTTTCGCTTCCTTTCCTTCAACCTCTCTCCCCCCCCCCCTTCCCTCTGCTCTCAAACCTATTCCCCTTCCCGCCCAGCGCGACGAAGGCGCACTCCCCTAGGCAGCCGCACCCGGTCGCGAGGAGCTTTGGGGCAGTGGGGGGCAGAGGGGGAAAAAGGAAGGGGGCGGGGGAACGAGGAAGCCTCGTTTCCACCTCAGAGGATGCCGCCTCCTCCCAAAGGGATTCCGGGGAGGGGTTGGGGGCGCGTGCCTATGCCACTCCCCCACCAACCCCACACCCTAGCCCTCCGCTCCTTGTTAAAATCTGGCGAAGAGCCCTCCAGTCTCTCTCCCTTCTTCCGCTCCTCGCTGCTCCCCCACGATCCATCGCACTCCCCTCCTCCAGCCAGAAGGTCCCCTCGCACGCACACGAATCCCCTTTGACTTCGCTCTCCGAGCGGTGGAGTAGAATAAGGGTGTGGGATACATCTCATGCACTTTCCATCTCTATTTTCATGTATCCGTCCCGTATAAAGATGTCCTCCCCAAGGTTACCCCGACCCAATGCTTGTCGGGAGGACTACTAAGAGCGAAGATGTCGAAGGTGTATCTTTTAAGGAATAATTAAAATAGTTCGTACATGACAGTTTTACGCTGTACATGAGCAAAGTGAGAAATAAACATCAACAACCGCTTTTCGAGTCATCATCATCATGGGTCTTCTGCTTTCGTAGGTCCTAGGTGTTGTACTTTCTCCAAACATCTCGATCTTCAGCCCTTCTCT
>LYUA01000276.1:418315-428460 GCA_002093875.1 Calopteryx splendens | reverse complement strand
GGGACAGCAAGGGGAAGGGGGGGGGGGAGATCGGTTCCCTGCCAAGGGAGAGAATCCACGCCACCCACTAAAGCACGCACAACCTCTCACTGGGCGATCTACAACAAAAAAAGAGATGCGAAAAAGTTGGGAAGCTGGGTGGCCCGCCGATGGAAAAAAAAGAACAAGAAGTGCCGTCTCGGTGTGACGCTCGCTCGCCCACGCGCAGCTAACCCCGATCACTTACGGGGGACGGGGGCTGAGGAGTGCGCTCCGAGAAATGAGTGCGAGGGGGGCGAGTACGGAGTGGAAGGCAGGGGTAAATTCTTAGCGGGAGGGAGGACCGAGGCGCTCCGATCCAGCGGAGTGTGACGTGGGCGACCGAGGACCCCCGCCTGGTTTACTGGGCGGTGCGGGCCTCATTTGGGGAATTCATTGGTGCTTCAGAATCTCTGCTCCACCGGAATTCAAACGGCTTCCTCGTATTCTCTTTTGTCTCCAGTCCGACCCAAAGCTGAGAGGGAGAGAGAGTCATGCTCCACCTCTCCAACTTCCCACTCGTCGCCAATAAGTTGGCGTATTACCATCACTTAGGCGGAATGTTAACGCGACAGTAATTTATTGGGCTGGTCTGAAGATTTTCTAATTTAAACATAATGGTTGGCTGTAAATTAGATATCGAGAAAGCGCTGTTGTACCGACAATTTGTTTTAGTTGTAGTGTATCGGTCGAAAGAAAAATTTAGACGCAATCTCAAATACAAGAGTACTTTCCCAGCAGAAGCCACCAATTTGACACATTTTGGTGTCGGTGATGCCAGAGATTTCCATCCACACAGAGCTTTGCTGTTTCAGGGTCAAAACGATGCAATCAAGTTTCATCTGCAGTGATAACCTTCGAAAGAGACTCCTCATCTTCCTGTAATATCAACTGCTCGGTAAAATAGAGGATGACATGGGCACGTCACAATAAATCTATCTGCCATGTTCTCCTTCATCGGTGCAACACACTAAACAAACCTCCACAATTCACAGGCCACTCGGAGCAGGTAAAATAATTTATTTTTCTCCAACCCTGAGTTATACCACCACCAACTAAAATTATACGAATAAAGAACTCATTCTTCCCTATGGGACAAGAAACCTGGCTTTATTTTAGTCAAGCCCTTCTGTATTCGTAACTCATTTTGGTGCATAACTTTTCACTGATTTTTAGTCCTAAAACATTTTAAGCGTTCACGGAACTACAGTTACAGACTTGAATAATATTCACGATAATCTTACGGGATTAATTCGGGATTTCACCAAAACGCAAAGGAATTGTACGAACGTAAATTTTACAACTTAACAAGGATATACTGTAGGTGCCATGATAGAAGGTGATAGGTATGCGGGGAAGAGGGAGGAATAGAATGGGTATTACCATTGAATGGTCAGCGCGAAAGGGGATGGAATTATTAAATTCTAAACAATGATTTATTGTCAGACAATCGGTTCTTAACAATTTCAAAGAACAATTTCGATTATTCAACATCAACGCAATACTCCACTAGGCGCCGCAAGGGCGCGTGACATGGGGTGTTAGGATGGACTGCTCATAAGAATTTTGGAATGAAATGCAGATGTGTAATATTTTTCGGAGACCGAATGAAACCTAGTACCTCTACACGAGATGTGCTAAAATGTGGTGTTATATTTTTCAGTGTTGTCGTTGGTGAAGACTTATAAGAGCGAATTAATTACGAACGAATATTAATCTCAGAAAGAATCCGTTTGAAGAGCTTACACCATTTCTGAGTGCACCTATTTCGTTCTGGATCATGCAGAAAACAATAAAACCATATAATAAAATACCAAAAAAATGTTCTGGTGTTAGCCAAACGGGCGGGTAAAAATATCGTGGCAAATCACCTCAAGAATGGAATTTTTATCAATGGGTTCCTTAAAGGGTTAACTCCAGAAAGAAGGGACAACGCGAGAGAGGAGCGAAAGGGTCTTCGGGGTTGGTAGAGGGCAATCTTTGACGGAAAAACGTTTCGAAGAAAAACATTTCCCCACTTAGGTTAAGGGATGAAGGAGACCCTGGGTGTTTGGAGATGGAATAATATGAAGGTACGAGGGTGAGTGGGTGGTAGGAGTGAATGGTACGGCAGCAGCGGCAGCGAATAAGAAAAAGCAGCGGAGGATGAGGAGGGACTGATTTATACGTTTATGGCTCACTTGAAGAATCCTCTTTCTCCCTTACCCGGTGGTGGGCGAAGTTATATTGCGTCTTCCGTCAATAGATCTCAGGCAAAAACTTACTCAGGCATTCATTCCATTCACCCCTGTGACCCTTATTTGGGGCTCTAACAACGACCCACAAAGAAAAGTAAAACCCACTCGCATACTCAATGGCAATACACCACTTGCCCCATTCCAAGCTTCCTTTGCACTTTTTTCGTTTCCATCCCTTCCTTACCTCCCCCCTCCCAACGACCCCTCGCAAAGCATCGCACGCGTCCCAAAGAAGGAAGAGTCATCCCAGTGCTGTCAATATTTGATGCTTTGCGAGTCAAAGGTGTTGTACTTTTCGCCAAACTCACTTCCTTTGCTTGAGATATGGACACAAGTTGGTTCAGATGAAACTACATGTTTAGGTATACAAACCCTTCGTGAAAAAATAATGAAACATATATTTGTGGAAATAATTGAAGGGCTGTGAACGAACCTTTTTCCAACGGTGGGGCATTAACTTTAACAATCAAATATTTTATATAGGCAGCTAGCTGAAATTTCCGTTGAAATTCAACGGGGGAAATTATAATTAATAGATTGAAATTGTTTAAGGAACTGCGATTTCTCCTTTGAAATCAAATTATCCTCATGTAGAGGAATTAAAAAAAACATTTCACCACCAAATATCCAATCAAAGGAAATTCAAAACATGTATTTACGTAACGCAAAGGTTCGCATCGCACCCAATCATCTATTCGCGCCACTTTAGTCGATTTTCAACAAATAGTTTTTCATTTCAGGTAAAAGACTGAAGAGCATTTACTCATACTATATAGCTAATGAAGGATTGGAACGGTGCGGTGGTTAGCATATCGGATCATTATCCGACAACTTTAATTCGATTCCCATCAGAATTCTCAGAGGCATTCCGGTTCCTGCATGAAAGTGTGTGGGTTGTAGTTTGTTAGGAAGAATCGGTCAGATGGGTGACGATTTGCGACGCACAAGTTTAAGAGCAGATTAAGGAAACACCGTGTGATTCTCCACACTTGAGCGGCGCGGTCACAATAAATACAGATTTATATCATGCTCCTTGTGATGTGTGTGAAAAATGCACAATGCGTTGATTTTCGATCACTATAAACTTTCTGATTTTGCGTTAATTTGCAGTCCATAATCCTGTGGAGTGCGCTGCCAGAAATGGACGGCTGAGATTCCTGTCTTAAAGGTCTCCAATTTGCTCTGCCACTAGTAGAAACGCCCTGAAAACGCTTATATAAGTGATCGTCGGAACTTTAGCCTCTCACCAATTCCCGTCCAGTCGTAATTATCAACCTATCACTAATTTCAAAAATAATTTTTAGTAGTTGCGCGACTACCAATATAAAAAGGGTAACTCCGGATCAAATATATATTGAAAAAAAGCTCTAGTTCAAGAAATAAGTTAAATTTACGACCCATTGTAAATAATCACAGAATTATAAAACCAAATTTATCTTTAATAATTCAAATATTTCAAGGTTACTTCCAAAAAATTGATCCTCCTTTGAAAATATGTAATAGCGGCAAGGATGCGCCATCTTTAGGGGGTCAGAACAAAATTGATTGATTTATTCGCAAATAAGATGAGTGGATGTCCGTTACATGAAGGAACAACTGCATTTCAGTCATTTTCCCCAGATGCACAGCACGTCGGTTGGATTAGTGAGAGGAAACAGGGAAAAGGACCAAGGAACAAACGCGTCGATCACAATGTACTTGGAGATAGTTAATTAATAAGTTACACCAGTGTTTCACCGTTACCGTGGAAATATCAAGCAATGAATCTTTTCATGTGCGAGATAAATAATCGATAAAATTATTATACTTTACGTATTAAATATTAACATTGTAAAATATATTATTATGAAATAGTATACAATTATTTTTTGGAACAACAATTAAATAATAAATGTCCGCGAAGGGAAAAAGGAAATGCCAAGACAGCAGTGAAGGAATTCTAGCCGAGAATCTTCGCATGAAATCACCCTCTAATTATCTCCACTATTTTTTTTATTTCTAAAGGTGCTATAAAATGCTACGAATCGGCAATATAAACGGATAGGAACGCGACATGGAGGAAAATAAAGTTCTATCCCCATTTCACCCTTGAGAAGTCTCCCCCTCGCCACATCGAAATGACTAGAAGTAGGAGGAGACTCGTAGATAGACCGAATTCCTCAGACCCCTTTCCGTCCCACGCCCTTACACTCCTCCCACGCCCGATTTCCCATCCCTATGGCGACAACATTCCATAAATCCTTCGTCCCTAATCAACGGCCCACACTTAAAAAATAAAACCTTACCCAGGCAATCGATTCAAGAGAGGGAGGCCGACAACCCACGGTGGTGAGATTTTTTCTTCTGCACTTTTTTTATATCCTATCCATGCGTTCCTCTCCGTCCCCCATCACCACGGATGGACCTTGGGGAGCTTTTACACCTAGTGTATCGCCGATCGCGGGGCATTCCGATGGTCATCTCATGGCATTAAAGAGTCGCCGGGGAAATTAATTCCTCCGTCGATCGTTAACCGGGAACATAGGAATTCTTTTCCAGGGAAGGAGAAGTTGAGATGAGGATGGTGTGTTCCGAGACGGCCCCGTAAAAGCCGGTGACGTCAAGTCTTACGCTTACCGTGAGATAGCGAGGCAAGGATCGTAAGGCATACCTGATCTCACTCTTATGGGAAGATGTGAGTTAATGCCAAGTCTAATGTCGGTTGCGAGGAAGAATAGGGATTTGGCAAAAGAAGAACAAAAGGTTCGATTTTTTAACATCAACGTGATCTCGCGGGATGAAAGCACTGTCTCTCTCTTCGTTAGGAGTACGTCACGGCCTGCGGATTCAACAAGAGGCTTGAATTTGTTTTCTCAAAAGCAGGAAAAGAACTCGAAGATACATACCAAAAACACGTTGAGAGTTTTTCAATTTCTTTATTCACTCTAACATCTTAGAAAGGTAGCAAGCAATTTAAGCCAAAGAAGAGCCAGGTCAATTCTGAAAATTCTCAAAATTATCCTAGTAATGAACAGTGCCCTGAAAAGTCAGAACTATTGTCAATCTACAATGACGGAATCGAGGACTCTACAGGTTGAAGACATCTAGCTGCTGGTCTTCATTTACCTGAATATGAGTATGGTATGACCTATTGCTATAAAAATACCATAACAACAACGTTGTTTCTCGACTAGAAATGTACACATAATGGATCATTTATAAACACAGACGACCACGAATAATACATATTATTCCCGAAAGGTACCTGTTTCTATATTATCTAATTAATTGGTGCATCCTATATACGAATATTAATAATATTGAAATGCAAAGACGAAGATCGAATAGAGAGTACCAAAAACTATTAAGTGGTGTTGGCTAAGGCAACTTCAAGGTATTAGAAACGTTTTAAAACGTCTTTCTCCTTGACTCCCAAATACGTGTCTCAATAAGCCAACAGTACGACTGGTGAGCGTTTCAACGAAATTCCATTCACATGGAATGCGTCTGTAACGAAGTCATGACACCACCGCGAACTGAAAGCGGGTCAATAACCACACAGTGAAAAAAATCCTTGAGGACCAGGAAAGGGAGAAGTAAGATTGTTAAGAAATATTAATTCTAACCTTCATGGAAAAAAATAGGAAAAATCTTGGAACACTGTCCTGGGGGTGAAGAGTGAATGACTGGCGTGCGGTAGCTGTGGAAAGATGGGCCTCAGTGAGGGACCACCTACCTTCCGGGACATGCAGAGAGCACAGTCGTAATATAACACTTTCTGAGAGTCGGTGACTCGTACTCATCGATGACGGACGCTCAAGAGACACTTGATAAAAAACACGCACCACTAGCACTTCCCTCCTTTCCCTACCGCCTTCTTTACCTTTCCCTACCCTTTCGCCTACCGCCTTCCTCCAACAACTGTATCTTCACTCTATTCTGGATTTTTGCTTCCCCTGATTTTAGGTAAAATCTGAGATCGGGATGATGGAATGGCTGAGGGGCGTAAATAATTCAATTTATGCAAGCCTGGGCAAAGAATTTCCGGGAAATTGCATATTATGACTGAAGTAAATTTGGAAGTGATTAATCGGATTCCAATTTAATAAAAAATACTATAAAAAGCTCTCGAGTAAATCGGGGATTAATGACCATTTCTTGCCTACTCTAGATTCCAGTTTCCCATGGAGTCCATATACCTACCTCCCATTTTGTGTGAAAAATTTACATCTGAGAGTAAATTTTAAGAGGCGATTAATTTCTTCGGTTAAGGGGTGTGGTTGTCCACTGGGTAGAGCGATGGGATACCAGCATAAGTGCCTCGGTTCAGTTCCGGATGATGCCACTGGGAATCATCAGATTCACCCAAGCATTGCGATTTTTCGGGTAACAGATCTTCCTGGGAAATCATGATGTGTGAATGTCACACGCCGTTGGGCTTAGTATTGGATGGGCCCTATCCTCTTCTAACAAACCAACCTTGGAATTGATTAATGCAATTTTTTCTTCGGCTCAATGCTCTCTACGAATAACTCAATGTTTTAGTGACATTTTATTAAATTAATAAGAAATATTAAATCACATCAAATTTAAAAGAAAGAAAAGCTATTTATGATTTAATAAAAAGTGACTGTTAACGATATACTAGGAAAAATTAAGCGCCATTAAACCAGACCGAAATTCGAATCCTAGCCGATTTATGAGGTGCATGACTGAATCATTTCAATCGCATCGAATTACGACTCACCTTCAATCAACGGCATGTAACTTCAAAGGAATTATTCAGTAAAGAAATTGCATACATTACCCTGAACCGTTTTTCTGGAAATACATGCTTCGAGAATTATTATATAATATTTTTGAACCGATATTATAAATCTAATAAGCACAAAATCTGCATTCGTTTCCCATTCAAATCGAAGTAAATATTTCACGTGTACTACACGCGAAGGCGCTACTCGGGTAGTCAGGATTATCATACCGAGTGTAAACTGGTGGAACCGAACGAGCTCAGGACAATTCCCGTAAACCCATACCGCGCAACCACGAACTGTTTAACAGTCAAAATACCTCCGTCTCCCCACCGCTACCCTGGCCTCTTTGACTCTTCAACTCCTTCGCTTACCCACCACTGCCTTCCTTCCTCTTCCTGCCATATCACCGCAACCCCCAGACGCGAATTCTTACCAAATTTGCCGCCAGGCTATTTTTAGGACTGCTTCCGCGGGGGAAAGAGACGACGCCCCGCTCATTAGCTGCATCTATCATCCCCACATCTCCCTCGTGCTCCTGTCACCCTCTCTTCCCGACAACCCCCACATCTCTCCCTATTCCCCCTCCTCCCTGTACTCCCTCCCCCACCGTCCACCACGCCCCTCATTCCCCACGTCCCTCTGACCGTGTCGTACGATTCCGAAACATTCTCAAGGTAGAAAGATTGGAAATCAAAGAGAAAAATACCCCTGGGACATCATCATTTGTATTGTTTCATGTGAAAAGACTAATAAAGGAGGAGATTGCATGCGAAGGGGAAGGAAGGGGGGAATGGGGGGGGCGGGGATAAGGAGATGTAGAGAGAGGGTGGTGGAGAGGGCAGAGGTTGTTCGTGTCGCCGAAAGGAGCGCATCTCCTTGAACGAGGGAAGGAAGAGTATTTATATATCATTAATCTTGCTTCGTTATCCGACGCAAACAATGTGGCGCTCTTCAACTGTCAACTCGGGTAAAGAAATTTCGTTTCGCTTCGAAAGCTCAATGCCTAAGACCTGCTGCCTTTCCACCTTCGGAGAGAGATATATTTGGTTTTCGTCTCTAAATATATTAAGGGGCGAGAGGGAATAGAGGTGAAACACAATGACGGCACTGTATTCGGGAGTGTTATTTTAGGCTACTTGGGAGTCTTGTGTCTAATGAGCAATACGCTATATAAGGCCAGATGTGAAGTATTGCCATTGTGTGTGCGCATGCGAATGAGAGAAATACATCCTTCCGCAAACATTCGAAGGAATAGGAGAATAAGAGTCGAAGTTATCCAAATAGGGTTGAATCAATTTTTAAAGATGGATAGTTAAATTCAGCTGAGGGGTGAAGGACTTCCAAACGTACAATCGTTCATTGTATAATGATGGTATTTAAAAGAAAAACTATGAAATGTGGTCACCGCTGGAAATTAGAGACGATAAACACGAGGGGCGCCTGAACACTGCCTAAATAGAGGAGAACCTTCCACGGAGAAACAATATCGGACATGAAGTAACATCTCACGCTATTAAAGGGATTAAAAGTAGAGGGGACAAAAAGAATACGTAGCCCTGATTCCCACTGGCCTAAAATCTCCGCCAACCCGAAATAAGACGCCCATAAATTGAAGTGTGAAAAAACCACAAGACAACGAAGAACCTAGGAAATAATCGCACATTGTATATGCTTTATAAATGGTCCTACTAGCCAGTCGTGTGACGACGAAAGTCATATATAATTGGAAATGCAGTAGATTCCTTATTTGGTTTTGCTTTGCCCAGTCGTGGTTTCTCCAGAGTTTGAAACATAAAAATGATGAGAATTATATTGTCATGAAATTATTATGATTATTAATTCGTATATTATAATGAATGTATTGAATACAAAGGGCACGATCCCAATCATCTCCTCCTCCTCAATCAGTAATACATATTTCTCTTCTAGGAAAAGGTCTTCGGGGATAGATAGTAGTAACCAGTAACTATTTCTCTTGGCCGTCCCATCTCCCGGCAAGAAACGACGGATCCTCATGTTCGAGAAAGAGATGAGAATCGACTCTTCTTCCTCCCTCACCCAGATGGAAACCTCACCTTCCGACACGCGTGGAGCCTGTCCCACGCGTCATCCGCTGGGTCGTCCGACTCCCCATCTTCTCCCTACCCCCCTTCGTCCCCCCCCCTCATTCTGCCTTCCCCCATTCATCCTCACGACGACAATGCTCAAGCACGAGCACCGCTAACTGCTCCGAGAAAGCGCCCGTCCTCCCCCGGATCTTCTCACACTTCGCGTCAAAACACACGAGTGGCGTCGAGAAGGGGAACCTGGCCCCCTGTGGTCTCGACGCCCCCCGAAAAAGACTTCCCAGCCCCTTCGCCTCCACCACTGCTTCACACAGTGAACCTCCCGTGGAGTCCAATGTTCCGTGGGCGAAAGGGTGACATCTCCTCCCTCAATGAAATACTTCCCCACGACGACAGCGGTCCTCATTTTAAGTGCTGATCCCCAAATAGTGACCCTTAAGTAATCTCCCTTTAAGTGGCCTCTAATCGTTTCCGTTCTTATAATTTGCTCGAGATACTTTTCTCATCCTTCGCAGTAATAAGGTACAATTGCAGTTATGCCCATTTAAGAAAAATACAGTGACCCATCGATCCAGTCACCAGAAAACAGACTCGATCTGTGCGAGAGAAAGAGGTTCTTGTCCTGATTGGCGACTTTGATTTGTTGCATTCATCCCTCAATCATTTCCTTCTTCGGGTTACGATTAATGGGTTAATTAAAGAAGAGCAACCATGGTTATAGCGATGCTCATAACACCATTACTTCGATTTCTCAAATTCTCAAGGGATTTCCACTCCAAAATTAAAAAGTCTGAAAACTGATAGAAAGCATAAATGCGGCCGTCCTGGAGTCGTATGCCTGTGAATGTGCTCACACGATTAACCCAAAATGTTTTCCATGATTACGATTGCTCCATCGATTAATTATGCAATGGTGTCGACTCCATGAATGCGCAGGCTAGACCTGCAACGCTCACATTACACGTCGGGAAAATGCGACCCCTTTCATGCCCACCGCTTGTGACGGGGCCGTTCTAAGGTGCCCGCGGGTCCACACCGACATGAAAAGAAATCCGACACTCCCTACTCGAGTGATGATGCAGTCCTCACAA
>LYUA01000276.1:338602-355932 GCA_002093875.1 Calopteryx splendens | reverse complement strand
CCCGGCGCGCGCGATCGTACCAGGGTGGCCACTGTCATGCAAAATTTACCAAGTTCCCAAAGACCAAAAACCGTACTGCACCATATTCCAAATAATACGCACTCTCTAGTATGCTCTCGACGATTCTATCGAACGGTAGAGAAATGCATGTTTTGTATAGGAAGTTGTGCCCGATGGTGCACACAAACTCTTTTAAACTCGCATCTTTTTGTGTCTCTGTGCATAAACCAGTACGGGACACAATACTATTTTCGCGGTGTAAACGCGACATAATCACGGGCCTCAAACTGCAATACCTCCAGGTTTTCAACAGAATTCTCTCGTCTCTACTGGCTGACTGACATACAACCAGAGCAATTTCTTCCATTTACAGTCTCGCAGCGATTGGACGCTCTAACAACGAAGATGTTTACGCAAAAAGCGGGGGACGTGTCAACGAATAAAAATTGGGAAGAGTCCTTCACTTAACACAACCCGGCATGGAATTTTCCACATTACATCAATGGTCTCTTTTTTTAATAGGTAGTATCATCTTACAAACCATAACTTAGTCACCATAACACTTTGGAAGCCATTGAAAATTTGTAATCGAACAATCCCTTTTGCCGTCAGGTGCGATATAACTTGGAAAGATCATCTTCATCAGTCTGATTGAAATTATTGCTATAGTATATGTTACAGATTATAAAAACGATAATGATAATTAAATTCAAAGCCTCTAGAAAGATTGGATTCTCAGAAAAACTGAGCCCGTTTAAAAATGAGTTTTATCAGCACGTGGTAAAAATTAATGCCGCTATGTTCAACTGATAGAGAGACGACCACCGTTTCTAAGTGCAGCAAGGATACACTCAAGCCATAAAAGTTATAATTTTCAAGTAAGTATGCATATTTTGAGGTAAAATATACATCATAGAGCATTAAAGGAATGACATATTTTTAAACATTAGAAACATATAGACAAACGAATGACGGAAGAAAACGTAAAAGTAAAAATAGACGGACGTTCTTTGCTTGGGATTGTAGAAAATATGTCGGCGACAGCTTTACCGATAGTATATGTGCCGCTGCAAAAGTGGTACTTGAGCCGCATCCATTGTAAAAGGAAGTCATTTCTCGAGTTACTGAGATGAGGCACTCACGTAGGTGACAAACGAGAGGAGACGGGTTGTAGTTAGGAAATTTAAGGAAAGTCAACAAGCACCAGGCAAGATCCTGTTAAATATAAAAACATTAGAAACCGTAACCTGGATTTGCTAAAACAATTCTGAGTGACTAAGTGTTAATTGCTACTGGGTATCGAGAGAAAATACTTCCACCGTGACAGTCTGAACACAACAAATATGGGAAATACCACAAGGGCTCGGCCACCCTCACGCCAGACTTATCGAGAAAGCTCCAATATCTATAACATTCCTTCTCCCCCCCTTTCGATACCCAACCAAGGGATTCCTAGAAAGTGGCCATTCCATAATGGTGGAAAAAACCCCGAATGGGGGGAGTGAGGGTGTCTTCGTCTTCGTGGCGCCAATGGGACACAGTCCATCGGACAGGGAAGCGAGTCGTTGTCAGTCTTTTGGGGGGATTGGAGGGTCTTTGGGAGGAAGGGGGCGAGTTTTTGGGGGAAAAGCAAGAGGAAGGAGGGACGTGGAAGTCATTCCGTAGAAAATCTATCTTATCCTCCCCGACTCTTCCGAGACCTGCGAAATGTCAGGGCGACGAGGAAACGAAGGGAATGGGGCGGGAAGGCTCGCCTAGACATTTCTGCTCTATTTCGAAACAATCCACTTATGTTAGTCTGTGTCGAGCCAAGCACACGGCTCGGTAAGAAAAATTTCGGTCACCACTCAAGAATCGTCCTAAATATTTATGATATGGCAAACTTAACTCAAACCTAACCACTTTCATTTGGTAAACTTAGCTAACCAAATTACAGACTTGAAAGGCCCGACTACTTACCATACGACTACTTACGAGCAACTAATATTTAAGAATTAGTGGCTGAAGTAAGTCGGGACTGGAAAACTTAAATATTTTTGATACAACTACTTGTAGCCATATGACTCAATTTTACTTTTCATTAGTCTCAAAGAATGTTTTTTTAGAAGGTTAATGTTACCTGTATCCTTTCCTTTATGTGAATTATTCATCACGTTAAAAAAACATTTACTAATGCTTTTATACCAGAAACATAACGTCAGATATCAACAGCTACAAACATAGAGTTCCATGGAAGGTGATGAACACATAATTATGGCTTGGGCGATGAAATACCAACATTTTTATAAGCGGAAGAAAAAAAATATTACAAAAATATTGTTAAAATATAAATTTTAATCTGCTAATTGAATAGACGAGGACATTTTCACTGTTGAAGCTAGGCAAGATAAATTCAGTGGCACGACGATATGATAGCCTAATTGAAGGTTGATAGAGCGAGATCGTTCAGAATTTCCATCTGGGCAGTGATCGTCCTATTATACAGTACTTTGCTTATAACTAATGCCATTTGTATCGCTTCAAAATGTATTTCATGCCTCAAAGTAGCTTAATCACTTTTGATTGGATTGGCATGTAGGTACAAGAGCGAAGGAAAACTAGACGAGAAAAGGAAGGGAAGAAAGGGAAAGGGGAAAGGGAAAAAGAAGAGAAGAAAAGGAAATTTATCTTACCTATAACTGGATTCTAGTTATAGCTAAGCTAAAAAATCTGGTGAAATGTATATATCGCTCTATATTAATAGCACCTAGGAAAATTTAGCACAGGATGATATTAAATGACCGAGCATCCTAACGTAAAGCAGTTCTTTAGAGAAATAAGTGATCTCCAGGGTGTAGATAGCAAAGAGAACCATATTTGATTGGAGTAGGAAAAAATAATCCGAAAATTTGAACACCGCTTGACCCCAGACATTTTTCTCCTCGCGTGTCATGAGCGACAGACGGCACACCGCGGATCGTCCAGAAAGAATCGTTGCTCTCTGCGGCCCCACGAATATCACATACCCCGCCCGCGACCTGGGTCAACGAGTTAAAAACTATCCCTAGCACGGACGAACGGCTGGGAGTGAGACGATAGAGCGAGGGAGATGCTGCCACGGCCATCTGCGGCAGCCGCAGCAACCGACACAACACCCCACATACCATTTCCCTCACTACTCAACTATACTTGGACTGGGTTATGGGTGGTCCCTGCCTCTGCCCAAGGTCCAGATGGATCGGGGGAGTGAAGGGCGGATAGGGAGTGGATAGTAGAGGGCGAAGACGAGAATGGAAAGGCTACTGCAGATCGGCAAGGAGGAAAACTGGGAGAGGGAGGGTAAGACGGAGAGGATGAGAGAGGCGGAGGGGTTGTGAGGGAGTGAAGAGGTTAAGTCCCTCTTCCGAGTGCCTCACACCCTCGCGCCCCTCCTCTCCCTGGCCAAACAACCCAACCCCAATCCCGCCTCCGAGGTTGAGTCCGAGGAGGAGGGGGGGGGTGCAGAGGAGGGGAGGAAAAAGCCTCCCTTGCTTGCATCGCACTCTGCTTGGACCGGATGGGGCGTACCGAATCGGGCCACGGTGCACGTGGAGGAAGGGTTCTCGGGAGGGAGGGGCGAGGGCGGGGCAGCACATCCTAGGCAAGCAACTAGGGTAAGAGGACGACGAGGCATGTGTGACGCCGACGGAATGGAAGGGAGATACCCGGGAAGGAAGGTGGAGCCGATGGTTACCACAACTTTACTGAAATCTGAGATGAACTAGGGAAGTATATGGCAGAGAATCGATTGTAAAATGAAGATTCGATTAAAACCGTTACCGACCGACGATAGTGGGAGGGTGCGGGGAATACAAACTTCGCAACGAAAATGGGGACTCAGCAATAAATCAGTTGATTCCATCAATTCTTGAATATTAGCTCATGTCGAGGAGACAAATGGTCCAATGTATGTCCTCTTTCTTTCACCAACAAGAACAGTCCGCGAAACGAAATTTTCCCGGATAACTGGAATTTCTGAATCCCTGGAATAACTACCTGAAATCAGTTCAGTTTTCCAGGTAGGTTGACTAACTCTTCCGAAATCAGTAATGCACAATGATTTCGGACATTTTTCTGTGAAATTTTCGTATTAGGCCGAAAACGTCGAGGCCTTAAATAAGTATATTCTTATATAATTTAGAAAATTATATAAAACGACTTTCCTAACTACAGCGGAATTTAAAGAAGTGAAGTAATTCATCAGAAAAAACTACAATTACGGGATACCCTGTAAGCCGCCTGAAAGGCGTGTGGTAGGGACAGTATCACCAACCAAAATGTAAAAGAACGAAGGACACAAACTCTACAACTCAGTAGCATGCCATGACGAACAAAATGAAAAAAAAAGAACCAAAATAGATTGGTAACATAGTTGAAAGATGACTGCAATCGCAAATAACGTATCATTCTTTAGTCAAGAGGACTGAGGACACATGAAGGACAGTGTGGTTGCCTAAACATTGGAATTTTACAAGGTATATTCTAGATGATTGGATTTAAAAGAAAGAAATCAACTTTTCAAGGCTAGAGGGAGAGGAGCCGGATTACCAGACAGCTGTAAAGTCATAAAAATGTTTGAGTCACGGTAAGGCGCATTCTCTGTTCCATCGACGGTTTTTATGAGACGAAAACCATTTAAAAGAGCGGAAGCATTAACGCGCGAGACGAAAGACACTTGGGCCACGAAAGAAATAAGGTCTGAGACGGATAAGGTGAAGCAAGAAGCGGGAGGCGAGGAAGGAGAGAGGGAGGGATTGATGAGAGTAGAGGGAGTGGCATGTGAGACATTTCGGAGGGAATTCGACGCATCGAACCGCTGTGGATTCTTCTCATAGTGTCTCCCCTCAAAAACGAACCCTCTCTCTCCCCCACGGCCACTCCAAGTGGCCTCCCTTTCTCCACGCTGTGCCCACCGTGTGTTTATACTTATATTTGGCAACGCAGGATGGGACAGTGGGCCGGGGAGGAAAGAAGAGAGAGAGAGATGGACGCGATAACTCTCGGAGTAACAGCTGGTTGTCTTGTTGACCCTAGTAGACCAATCCCATCTGAAAATTTGGAAATGCCATTTCCCTTATCCTCTTCCCCCGCCCGCGCCCACACCGTCCCAGCCTTTCCGCCCATCCTCTTCGTGTTTCCCGGAAGGGCCTGAATGCCCCAGGGCACAAGAGCGATGGCCTTTTTCATCAAACGCGTCAAGGTTTTAAGGCGAAGCAATTAAGACAAAGACCTCGATATTTTGGGGCCGAGAAAAAATATTTTGGAAGGCAAAGCTATTTCCAGAATCCGTCTACTTGAATCGATGCAAAGGTTAGTAGAATCAAATCTCGCCGGTCTCAGAGCAGACAATTCTCTCACTATATAACAGTTAAACTGACTAAAGTATCCCCTTACTTTATAAGTATGATGCGGAAACTACCTTTACAGTGAGGTCCTCAAACGCTAAAGAGCTGCAATTTTTTCTAAATAAATCATATAAAAATGCATGGCACTACTTGCCAATTACAACGTTTTATTATGAAGTCGAAAAGGTTTATACGTCGAAACGCCACATGAACTGATAACCAACTACAGAACATTGGATTTGTATATAGGCTCCCCATTTTCAGCCTCAATCGAACACCATTACCCTCTGTATGTCTTTAGAGATAATTTCATTAGCCTTGTCTTGGGTCCCAGGAGGTGGGTAGAATAGTTTCCTATTCGCTCCTATAGTGAGAGTTGTGGGAGCCATGACGGGCGAGGGACGCATCTGCGAAGGTGTTTTCGTTTACATTTTAGAAAGAGAAGGTGGTACAGGTAGTACTTTCAGCGAAACATTGTTATAAAGCGTTACTGTATTCAGGAGGAATAGATTTATAATGAATTTGGGTGTTAATTATGAATAAATAAATACCGAAGAAGAGTTTTAGGGGAGAATTAGCTAAAATACTGCTGGCAAGGGCTGTTGGAGAGAAGGCAGGGCAAGGGTATCGGCAAGGCAAGAGTCTATCTATATCTATGTATCTACATAATAATCTGCAAGCCACCCCTGGGATGTGTGGCAGGGGGGTCCAAGGTCAGGAATAGTCGGTAGAAGGCCGGGAGAGAGAGGAAAAAGTTCCAGGATCACCTTCCACATATACACTTCAACGACGGAGAATAGGTAAAGTAAATGAGAGAAGAATGAAAGATATCAAATAGGAGATGAGGTCATATTGATATTGAGATGATACTCAACTTTGTATCGTATCCCCGGAGGGATTGAGGACTCATTTTCAAACAAAGTAGTGAACGTACAAAAAAAGAGGAGCGTAATGTCACTGAGATACGCATTCTGGAAGATAAAATGATTCGTTTCGGTAATGGTGAAGAATTTGGTGGTGCATTCAGGAGGAGGGAAGGGGACGGAGCAGATGATGAAAAGTTAAGAGAAACTACCTGGTTAAACCAATGTTTGCATAATTTTACCCTTTTACAACTACTGTTCTACATTCTTGTTTTCAGCACTAAGATGTGAGAGGCAATACCTACAAAAACTTCCAACATTACTATGAATGAATTTTAATCAATTTTTAGATTATTGTCTTAAAGCCAAAAGTGGTATGACGCATAAATACATGGATAAGTTTCTTCTATTAAAAAGTGAGTTCTATTGCTGTATTACAACAATAAATAGCCACATTCTTAATAGAAAGAAAGTGCTAAATTAATCCTTTGTTTTATCGTGTCAATATATCGCGAAATTAATTAAGACCTGACAGGCAGAATAGATACTGCTATTTTGGCAACATTTAGGAGGTGGTCGATTGAACTGATTTTAATCAGTGAATATTCGATTAAAAATAATTTTTAATATTAATTTTTGCATAAATGAAAAAAAATTCTGCATGCCTTTCATAAATGTGCAGAAAGTTTAAGTTTTCATTTGTCTATGGACGAATAGCTATTGCTATTTCTTCATTACTGATTTTAAAGATCTGTTAAATTCATTGTAAAATATAAAACGTACTCGTACAATCGAAAGACTCATAATTTTTGTAAACTTAATGAGTTAATGGCCAGCGATTCGCACCTCTTCAAAGCCATCCGAAGGTGCAGAGTAAAAATCAGTTGCATTTATAGAAAAGTAAGAGAGGAAGAAAACTCGCTAATACTGAAGTCGTTTTGATATCTCGGATGTTACAATACTAAAGGCTATCTTATTTTTCTGGTTCACTCGGTGCGTCTAATAAAACGGAGGTGTACAAGAATCAACATTCCCCCGTACCTATCATTCCACTGCGCACAGACTAAGAGCGTGAAGAGGTGTGGATAATGGTGCCAGTTTCCACAGAGGGTGAGTGACGGGGTGATTGATTGAGCTTCTCTTTGCGCATGCAAAGCCATGAGCGACCAGAAGGTTTTATCATACTCGCAAAACTCGGGAGAGACACGAAGGCAAAACAAAGAGGCAAGTTACGAATCGCGTCTTGAGCGGAGCGTTTACGGCCATGGGAGCCGGGCCGATGGATACGAAGCTCACGGCGGAGAGGGGAGCATAAAATCCAAACTACTGAAGGACTCCGCCTCTAGTACGCACAAACACGGGTGATAAATTTCTCGAGGAGGGAAGGCGAGAGAGAGCCCCTCCTCCTGTGAATAGTTCGGCTCCTCTACCCTTTCGGGATAATTATGATACCCCAAACGGTGCAAGGGTCTCTTTACAATGCATGAAACAGGGTGTGCACTAGACTGTTATGAGGAGGGAAACGATAGATGCGTCTCAGAATTTATGCTTACGTTTTCGGAGGACGACGACCATTGGAAGGTATGTATGTACCTACATAAAAGGTGAATTCCGGATAAAGAAACAAGCGGTTCGTTAAGACAAAGAAATCTGAACACGACCCGTGGCGGCGGAGGGTATGATGTACATGTAGGAATGAAATAAGAAAACACGAAAAATATAACAATACATTAGTGGAGCAAATATTTGTCTTTGAATTCTAGTTCATATGTAAACTGGATGTACCTCTTACAATTAAAGAACAATACACTCTCACAAAATGTCTAAAGTAACTTTTAAAATAACCATAGACACAACTATCATACTTTGATCGATAAGAAAATACCTCCAATTCATTTATATAAATAAAAGTGTACGCGTGCGTGGGCAGGGCAGGCGACGGTTTCCTTTATAAAAAGTGGCTTCCATTTTAAAATTCGCGGAATCGACTTTCAATTAGACGATTCTCAATAATTACGAATATTCTACGTCATACCCTGCAAGTCGTAATGAGGGTGTGTAGGAAGAAGTGAGAGGACAATAGCCTCCATTGTGTAACTAGACGCAAACAAAAGGTTTACTGTGGACTTATTTCCCTTAATTCCCTGATATATGACGAAAATTCTGCTGGAATTTAGTCTTAAGTTTTCAACTAATTTGTTTCTTTTGAAGTAACTTAACGCTTTCCGGAAGGCTTTATTCTCAGCGGTCCTAGATATCTTATAATCATCAACTATCTCATTTAGTTCATCGCTGAGTAAGTCATTGCTATCATTTTTCATTTTAGCATGACTTATTTCATGTTAGCTTTTGACGTCTTAAGGAATTCCTAACTTCCGCGTTGTACCACCTAGGTTCTGTATTATCTTTTACAAATTTACTTGGCATAAACTTGTCGACAGCTGATCGACCGATCTCGAGGAAATTATTCCACGCATTCTCACTATTTCTGAGTTTGCTAACTTCCTTAAAATTGAGAAATGACACCTTCAACTCGCATTTTAAACCAACGTAATTTTATCTCAAACAAGTAAATCTTTCTCTTGTTTCCCATTCCCGACTACACTAAGGGAGAATTTAGCGTTTATGACTCTTAGATCACTAATTCCTTCACCAAACACTTTCTAAGCTGTTATCTGCAATTATCCCAGCTCTGCTGGAGAATGAGGTATTTACTGCAATAAACACACCTCCCCAATTCTATTACTTCTATAATTTCTGTAAACAGTAGTATTTTGGGAGAAATTCAAAATCTTATATTTCAGGCAATAACGAACTTTCTGCGCCAATAATTATAACTGAAATTCGGGTACTACATTATTTAAACTTTAAGCCGAGCCGAGCCGACGATTTAAACTTCAGCAATTAACTTCTACTATAGAGAGTTTCTTCGGCGAAAGGTTTTCTTGCAGATTCAACCGTGTGGCTCTTCTTGGCGTTCTCTAATCCTCTAGAAATCGTTCCGTTCAATTGAACCTTATTCTCGTACATTAATATTTTATGTTACACACTATTACTGACACTTGATTCTTTTAAAGCAAATTTTTTGGCGACGAGGAATTTAAGAACACACAGATTGACCCACACACTGACCTGCGTTCTACCCTAAAAGAGGCCTACCAGCTACATGTGGCCTCATGCGTTTTATGAACACCAGAACGGTTCAGAGGGTTACTACACGATTCGATTGGCGGATAAAGGTCAACGGAGGAGGCTCCAACATCCCTGCAGACCTGTGGGAACCTCTGATTTATACCTTCCGCTCGGCTCTAAACCATGGGTCCATCATCGATCCTTGAGGCAAGGCTGCAGATCGCGAGCGTCATTTCAACCCCCTCGACGTCACTTATCCGCATCACTTCGGAGTTCGGTTCCCTGAAGGAATCTGGAATCTACTCGGATTCCCGGTCCATGGCATTGTTGACAACTACGTGAGTCACGACCTGCAGCCTAGAGCACTATATGCCAGCAGTCGCCGCCACAATCGCCTCCGTCACCTCAATAACACCACCACTCCGAATCAGGACGTCAGGTGCTGGCTCACACCTGCCCTTTCCCGCTACGTAATCAACACGCGCCTGATACTGCCTATCAATAGAATCTCCCACTTCCCATTCTGACGGTTCCTTCGGTGGTGCTCTCACAGGAGTGGAGATAGGGGCTGCAAATACCGCTGGATTATCTTCCGACGGCATCTGATATCTATTGGTGGCTGTGATGGGGTGTGCCTTCGCATCTCCCATCCCACGCTGCAGCCTTAATTTCCCCCCTACAGCCCGAGACAGCCCTTCAATCTTTCGTGTCACAGAATGGCGCCTCCCATTCAACAGAAGAATGAATCTCAGTCCCGTTGGAGCGGATATTTAATCGGTATTCCACCGAATGCCCATTCCTCCTCAGGAGGAGTTACCCCTTCAACCTTTGGATCGAAATTCCGACGCGATTCTCTACAACTTAGCGATAGGAGCCCTAAGAGTCGCGCATTCACTAGCGAAGTCGAGCATCGGGGCAGGAGATAAGTAGAAGAACCAAAATTGTTGCTTAAGAAGGATGGACGCATTACCACAGAGGGTTGTGGGACGTTTTAACTGGAGCGTTTTGAAAAATCTTAACCAAAGGCTCAAATTATGTTCATCACATGTCCAAAAGTGTCTAAGTTGAATGCTTTTCTTATTATTAAATAAAACAATTTGAATAAAATCAAACGAAGGACACACGATTAAACGGGTCATATTAATAGCTAAAATTATAAAACGAAAGGAATCTCCTGCTTCGGACTACCGTGGGTGAGAAATTAATATTCACTAGGATTTAAAAAAATTAGATAGTGAAAACATAGCACGAATAGGCAATGAATAATGATTTATTAAAGAAACTATGGTCAATAATAACCAATATTACTGTACTCCAACACTGCGCAATAATTCTTGAAGATATTTTTTTCTTTATATAGCCCGATGGAATCGGAAAATAAACTACCAGTACCTTATTCTTATGTAGCCTCAAGTTCCGCTCTAAGCCACTACGATCGCTAATTCAAATCACTGATCTTTTCCACAACTTTCTCCTCTCATTCTCCTCAAAAAGCCGTCGGTACGACTACTAAAGCTGCATCATCCGCAGACGAAAAGAAATGGCGAAAAAGTGACAACCCAAGGAGAAAACCACATTTCTTAGGAAACTGGGTGAAATAATAATGAGAGCGGGATAGAATATGTAAAATTGCAGGACGGTTGCAATATTAACATGTTTTTCGCCTCATTGACTGATAGTAAGAATAACGGTTGCAGGGTGTTTAGACACAGATCATTACGGAGACCCGGCTTGCGCCGCCGAGAACTCCCAGACGATTTACCAGGAATTGAGAGGGGGGTGAATACGAGAAAGAAGAACTTGTATTAGAACAGGACCTTGATATCGGGGACGGGGGTTACTCCGCAGCGACCATCATTGACGACGAGCGGTCTCTGTGCCTGCCTCACGCAACATTCCTTACCGGCAGCGTCTTCCGCTGCTTGCAATCGAAAATAAAAGGGGAATCCCTCCGTTATGGAGGCGGGACTCTCTCACTCTCCTCACGAGAGGAAGCACGCAATACCCTGCGAGAGGGAGCCAACGGCACGACTGGTCGTCCAGTCTCGTCTGGGGGAGGCCAAAACCCGCCGGACGGCATTCAGGCTTCTTTAGCGTCGACGTTAAGGATGAGCTGTGGGACCGCCAATCGCCCAACACCTCAAATTTGTTGGTCAATCGATGCAATCATGATTGTGTGCCGTTTCACGTTTGAACCGAATTAGAAATTACTCAAGATTCACTTCATACTCCTTGAAGTCATTTCTTCGGTATCTGGACCCGACGACATAATTTCGTGAATCGCAGTTGCCTTGGACTAGGTTTTATCATTCCTCGTAAAATCAAATCATAGTCAAAGACAAGGTTAACTGACAGGTTCCATTTCATAAACAATTCAGACAATCAATCATAAACAATTCAGTCAATCAAAATAAACATGTTACCACAAAAAACTCCTGTCCATCTTTAAGTTAACAAGCAATTTAACGGTCAGCTAAGACTTAACTAACGATTTAAAAACTGATTTTTGGCTTTAACAGGATGCTAAAGTTAGTTTAAAAAACCTACAGTTCTAAGCGTGGCATTATAAAACTGGACATAAGCGTTACATTTACCTATCTCACTATAAAACTTCTAACTTCAAAACTACGAGTTGGGCAGCGGGTAAGAGTTCGTTACTCTTCGGAATAACCGGAGCCTCGTGGAGTCGTTTCTCGCAATTCGTCGCCACTCAATTTCATCTCCTCGTACTATCTGCGATCCCGATCTGATTCCGAATTCCATGGTGAATAGGACCTCTTCTTCATCAGCGTCCCACTGCGCGCTCATTTACCATTCATTCAATTCAATAACGGTGATTGGATGCAGGTGATATTTTCCATGTCCATACGGACCAAAAATATTTTACCCGACTGTTCTCGTCTTGAGAGAGGAATTTAATTTGAAACGTCCTCCAAATAGTACAACTAAGACTATTCAAGTTAAATAAAATAAATAAGTCCAGGAAATATTTCTTTAACTCTAATATCATTACTTACGTGCCCTGGTTATTGAGGATAGAATCTGGCGTATAAAGGAGTGTTATAAAGCGATAAATAGTGTCTATGATGACAAGATAGTTATTTTTTAAATATTAATTCAAATATAATAAATAAACTAGAACACTAAATGAAAATATCTAGCATATAAATATAACTAGCTAATATAAATATAGCTAATAAATAGCAAAATACATAATAAATATGGCACAGCAAAGTTAAATCAATTTCATTTGAAATATTTAGCTAAGGTAATATTTTAAAACTCTAAGGTGCACACACAGAAAATTACAGCTCGATTTTTCAACCAGGTTTATTCTGACAGAAATATGATATTAGAGTTATTTTGCTTCGATAAAACTCTTTTCTTAGGAACACACATTTATGTAAGCTTCGAAAAGTAATAATACATTCGGTGAAGTGAAATCACTCGCTTATCAATCTGGGATTACGATTTAAAGCAATTCCACCAGAGTTTCGAACAAACGACAAAACCAGCCCATTTTCAATCACCAACACAGTAGCAGTTACCAAGGCCTCTCGTTGGAACCATACCTAAGCTTTCAACGACCGAAGATCCTCCCCCGATGGCTATTCAATTTAATAACACACCGCATCCCCTTTCCTCCAATGGAATACCATCGTCCTAACTCCACATCATACAAACCTCCCAACAACCCATCCGATAAAAAAGTAAACAATCCGTCCTTAAGACTTCATGAATATGCTGATTCGCGCCACCCATTGGAGTCTCCCAATCCTTTTCCAACCTTTCCACCGTCCAAGTCACCAACCCCCCACCCTTTTCTTGCCCTTCCACTTCTCTCACCAAACTATTTAAGACCCGATTCCTTTGTTTGTCCCTAAACCCTTCACCCCTCCTTTTCCAACCCTTCCCTTATCTTACCTGCCGTATAAAACCCATTCCTCCCCTATACTCAATCGCTCCTACGGAGGAAGACCTGATTATAAAAGAGTTGGGGGATTGTGAGGGGGTGGTAGAAGGTCCTACCGGAAAAGGGCAGGATCCACCTCCGACCCCACCCGCTACACCACATCATCATCCTCCTAGACCTTCTCCCTCGCACGAGACCTAGAGCCTCCGCAGGACCGCTTTGAGGAGTGAGAATGAGTGGCGGAGAGGATGCCCGCCGACCGGGGCGGGGCAACGGAAGCTGGGTCCGCGCTACCACCGGAATCTCCAGACCACATCTCGGGCCCGCCCCGTTTTGACCCCCGCTGGCATACCGGAGTGACTCGAGACGGTTCAGCACCTTACAAATCGGTTTATTCTTAATGGGAAAGGTAGAGGGGAGGAGATCGGGTGCGAAGGGGTTATGCGACTCGGGAGAGATGTGCCAGAAGATCAACGCTCTCCCACGAGCCGTCTTGCCTCACTCGCATAATCTCCTGCAGCAATTCTATCGGCTTTTATCGATGATACACGATGAGTAGAGGCATGAAGACAATATCCGTCCCATACCGTGTCCGCGAAAGGGGCATGTCACCGGGGATGCACGAAAATCATTTAGGCGTGGAGAGAATGTTCAGAAAATATCGCATAATAAGGTTCTCTAAAATGGGCTCCTTGGGGTGTACATGTTAAGACTATGGGATTATGGAAAGAAGGGGCGCCAAGGGTTAAAACTTTGGAAGAAGGGGGTAAAGTAACTACCGAGAGATGATTGGTTTTGCGATATCGTGATCGTTTCCACTTTGGTTAAAATTGGAAGATAAAATGTCTACAATTAAGCAACGACAGCATACACTACGCTAAAAACATCAAGCTGCACATGTTGCTCACGAAACAATACTTAGAAGAGCATGAGATACCTATGAATGAGGGAAGCACCAGCCCCTTGGCACGCTGGTATTTCCATATCGGATGATCCTATGTCACACGATTGCCTAAAGCCTATACTGAGTATATTCAAATCCCTCGCAAAACAAAGACGAACTCTCTCCCGCAGGAATGCACAAGATGAAGACATAAGATAGGGTGTCAGTATGAATAAAATAATTATTCGGCGTGGGAGGAGGCATTTTTTTCCACGCACTGGACGGGACGGGTAAAATTGATTGATCGGCACACGCGCAAGTGGAAGGAGGGAGGGAGCGCGGAGATTTATGGCGCTGCCGGGCCATTTAATGCATATACGTGAGCGTGCGACTCTCCCAAAAACTTTTTATGTCAAGCATTCCACACGAGAAGAGACGAAGAATAAAAGGGAGAGAGAGAGTGTGTGAGTGAGAGAGAATTTCTAATGAACGAAATAGCGAAATAGCATGCTGTGAAAAATTGTCGAATTTATCCTGCCAGCTCGCCAGAGCCAATTTCGACTCCAACTCAATTACGTTTGGATAAGAAGATCGGTTGATTTTGGGCGCGGAGTCCCATTTGCAATTCAAATTTGAGCAGAAATTGCCAGGCAATGCTCGCCATCCCAGAAAAATAATAAAAGATGCTTGTTGTTCTTTCGAAATGCCTAGCACGGTTATACTAATTGAGCATCTGTCGCTTTGTCTCTGCGAAGGGCGATCAAATTGACACTTCCGCGTAGGAAATAAACGCCGGACATCACTCACGCAATAAAAATTACTTGTATTTTCTGATGCACTATGTCACCTGTGAGCTGAGTAGTCGTTTAACAGCAAATATTTTAAGGCGTGTTGGAGTAAATAGCATCAACAAATGGACGTTCTTTAACGTCATATTATTCAAAGGGGAGTATATAATGCCATAAATGAACCCGTTTCTGATGACTTAAGAAAAGTGAAATACAATTTTTAAAACATTCACTAAGTAATGGATAGCATAATGTTCAAATACAATAACCTTTGGAGAAAGGGACCAAAAGTGGCACCACTTAGCATACATAATTTCGTAACAAAAACATTCATAAACCTTTGATGGGCACAACCCAGGTATCCGTCTCGATTTAGTAGAACTTCACGTAGTACTTGCAGCAAGTATAATGGATGTACCCCTCCTAATATTCTTGATGCTCAATTTTTAAGCTAACGTTGACGCCGCTGATTATACAGTGTAATTTCTGCAACAATAATCAGTGTCTAAAATTTAACATTTTCCATGGGTGAAATATTAGAGAATAAAGGTGCCGCTGAAGATACGATACTGATTTTGATTTACTCTGCTGGACAAAATGGAAATTAAATCACCAACTCTTAACGCAAAATTTAAAATACGATTCTCTTCGAGTTGGCCTACTCGAAGTTTTGTGCCTTTTCCAGGAAGAGCTAGTACAAGAAACGAGTTTCATGTTATTATCACCCCCACTTGTCCCCGTCCACTCCATCTCTCCTCTCCATATAGTATCAGGGAATAGTGCGGTTAAAGGGAAAGTTACATATAATAATTTACAAAAAAAGGCTTTACAGAGCGAATAATAACGACGAGGAAAAATTTGGAAAAGGAGATATTAAAAAGATGAAGTCTTTAAAAAATTAAAAGTACGCATGCAAAAATTAACTTTCCACTAAAAGCTTTCTTCAAATATTATACACGCACACCACAACAGTTGAAGATTTTCGTATGTAACGATATTGGAAGGTGCAACTAAGCCGCCATCTTTAGCGGAAGGAGGAACGGTAAACTGAGAGAAGAGTGAGAAAGTAAGGAAGAGAGAGCTCAAATCGCTTGGTTTTATATGAAAAATATGAGGAATTATGAACATTTAACCTACAACTGACATATTCTAGAGAACTTCTACCAATCTTCAGCGAAAAATTACACTACAAGAAAGCAACGTGACGGTATTGAAGCTAAAAAAATTCGGTCTTTACTAAATTACATACAAGGTTTGCCATGAACTCAATCGAAAGTATTTTAAACTGCCACTCGAACCCTGTAACAAACTGATCAAAGAAGGCTATCTTATATCTCAACATTTATAGATATTTACATAGGAAATGCACAGTAACCGTATGCAGTTGTCAGTTTCCATACGGTGCTCATATACAAACAAGGGACTTCATTACCGAACTTTTCAGCCGTTTAGAGGGGAAAATAAGATTTTTTGTCTAAGTTTCTGCTTAAACACGAAAACAATGACATCCATTTCCCCCAATTCAAACCGATAATAATAACAATAAAGAAGACTTTATTGAAGACGAAATTAGGGATATAAGGCCCTCTGTTACATTTAACCTTTTATTACATCACAAACATCCACGCCCGAGGCGGGGCTCGAAGCCGCGACCCTTTGGTTAGCAGGCGATCACATGCCCACCAAGCTAACCCGGCACGGCAGAACTATTAGTAAAAACGAGACCATGGCCATTGAATATAAGTTTGATGATTCGTTCACATCTCAATTCCCAGGTCAACCTCACGCTCTCAAAATGATACCCTTCCTATATGGTTAAGTACAGGATAAGCAATCCTTACCAAAATTTAAAGGTTCTGGGAGCATGCTTGTGGAGTATACTTTTCCTTCTTTATTGCTTAATAATTTGTGAAAATCTCCAACAGAGGAAGCTAGACGAGAAAAAATATATTTTACCAAGGCGAACGGGCAGGTTTATTTCATTTACATGGAATACATAACAGGGAATGGAATAGAAGAAGGTAGAAGGAGATTAACGGAAAATATAGAGACATTCGACGGAGCAAGAGCGTTGGAGGTGGAGATTACAAAAATGGCGCTCTCTCCGCGCCACTGGAGTAAGAGTAAGCTTCCTGAAAGAGAAAAAAGGTGGGAAAAAATCCCACGCGGTGGACGGGGAGAAAGGGGGGGGGTGACGGCAGTGGATCTCCACCCGAAGCAAAGAAGAGAGGAAAATGGGGGGGGACGAATAAGAGGAGGAAGGAAATAGAAAAAGATAGAAGGGGCCGTGGAAGGGCATTGAAAGACTTGCGGGTCGAGGAGCATAAATTAAGATGCAGACGAGGACAAAGGCGCTCGGGGGAGGGTGAGGGAGGGATCTTCGGATCG
>LYUA01000276.1:221879-232007 GCA_002093875.1 Calopteryx splendens | reverse complement strand
TCGGGGAGGGGGGGGCGCGGGGAAGGGGGCGTGTCGGGTGCCTGTGGGGGCGGGAGAGAGGAGGGTGCTTAGTGGAAGCAGCGGGAAGATGAGGGAGGAGGTGGGTATAATGGGCTCGCGCGCTTTCGGGGGTCGACCAGGTGGTGGGGATCACATTCACTCCACCAAAGCGTCCGCTCCAATGATGGAGTTGTTCCGCACAGCCCCGTAACGTTCACTCGGGAAATCAGTTGTGGACGCCTACGTGGTAATGGATCAAGTATAGATGGATCGTACAATCACATTCCAGAAATAACTGATTGGATTACTACGCGCACAACCGAAATGCATACAACTCTTTACATCATTGGTCGAACATCTGATCCATCGTGTATTGATCCTTTCTCGCTTTCTTTCTAAAACATTTTGATAAGAAGTGTGATTATGGTATCACCTCGTGTAAGTGGAAATTAAGCATGAGGCTCACCTATTTTCCTACAAATGCAGAAAGAAGCAATAGGATTATTTTTTGGAATAAAATAAAATTACGCATACATTTCCTGAGCATACCTAAGACCTTCTTGCCCCATGAAATAATACCTTTCTTCAATTATGAGAGAATCGTCAAAACATCAAAAGGTTTTAGGTACAAAGTCCTCTCGCCAGTAAGTTTCAAATACTGGTATTTATTTATATCATTCGCAGTTGCATGAACTTGTAATTCAGCTTCAATTGTATACTTCATCTAGCAAGCATCTAACCAATAGAATGTATCAATCAGTGGACATTCAACGCACAGTGAATGAAATGCATGAGTGCTTACTGCCAACTAAAGGCATTTCCAGAGAAGATTACAGAGGGTACACTAAGAGTAGGGACCGAACTCTTTCATGTGGAGGTTAAGGAGAGAGAAAAGCAACTTACCCTCATTTCTCAGGATCATTAACAAGAGACGCAGGATGTAACAGCTAATAAAGGCTGCAATAGACACATCGTCCTGCGAACATTTTCAAACCTGTCTCATGGCTCGGGCACGCCCACTATCTACTTTGACGGGTAATGAAGGTTGTGGGTGATTTTGAAGAACAATAAGCTTCCTAAGTTCCTAGCAGAGGTGGTGGACCTTAATAAAAGTGATAGAATGGAATAGGACATGGAATGCAAATATAAGAAACGCATTCTAACATTTAAACAAAAAACATTGACAATTGAGTAGTGCTCAAGTTACTGAGGAAGATTTTGATACAAAAGGTCAAGGAATTTACAAAATAAAATTCCCTCTCATGTGTGCTAGAGGAATGAAAATCATTACACGCAGGACAAATTCTAAGCACATATTTCACACTGGTATTCCTACGCGAGCAGAGAGAATTTAGTAGAACGTATGAGGAATTTACGCCGCCTCTCTCCCTCGCATGCATCCAATATGGAAAGCTTCTACGGCAAGTAAAAAAAAATTCAAAAACATCGACAGAGAGCGAGAGGCGTGGAAACTGAGGAAAAGCGCAACTCCTCAGGTACGTGTTCACGAGAAACTCTTTGATCGTTGACTTTTCCAGGGAAATTATTAATGTGAAACTTTTCAAATATCAGTCAACCGTAAAAATAAGTCCCGCGGTGAACTCGACCCACCAATCATATCGTGCATGAAACCGTGCGCGCGCGTACACACTCAAACGAATCGCATTTTCCTTTGAGGTTTCCACCAATGCATGCCGCGCTCGGAGTGTATGAAGTGATGTAGAGACGACGCGGGAGGAATGGAAAAAGGGGAGAAAAACATAGGAGGAGAGTTCAGAGCGGCGACGGAGTAGGGAGGGACAGAAAGAGAAAGGTGGCAATGGTAGGATGAAATCTAATTTCCATAGCCCATCCCATCCATTAATGCACCGAACAGATGTCGTTCATCTCCCAGATCGATGCCTGGGGATAGGGAGAAGAGAGATGTGGAATATACTGATGAGTGAGAGTGTGAGGCCCAAGGCGCATCTCTTACGGGAAGTGGAGTGAGGAGAAAGGAAATTTGTGTGGGAGTGAGACCACACTATTAGAACAATGGTTTGGTCACACATTCGCGCGTGAGCCACTGTGAAAAGAAGCAGGAACAAACGCCGCGATTAGGATTCATCACAGCGCGACGAAATGGAGAGTACGGGCATGAGAAGATTCACCTTGAGGTTTAGCTAAATCATCTGCGGTCGTGTTCAAAAGTACTCCCCTTAAAAGTACTACCTTACGATTAAATTATCTTCATGGCAATTTACTGAAGCAGCAACTTAGCTCGAAAAATATAGGTCCTGTACGTGGTATGGAAAAGATCCTAAAATTCTAATTTTAGGAACAACGAGGGAGAGCAGTAATGGGAAACGGAGAGGAGGCGAATCAGAACAGAGAGAACTGGAGATAATTGCGGGATAACTAATAGAATCAAATGAGGCAAAGAGAGTGCAAAGTGAGGATTCGGGAGCGGAAATTCGACGCAAGCTGAGCGATAATGAGAGGGGAACGCAATTAAAACCGGAATAGCGCATGTTTGAAAAACGGCACACCTAGCCTGCGCGGAGGTGAAATGAGATCAGACTGGGGGATCCGGGATGGGACGTTAATGACAACGGTGGGTTGAGGTGCGCGCAAAGGCGGGGAGTTGGGTGGGGAGGGCGGGCAAGGGAACGCCAATGGGATGAGTGGCAGGGCCGGGAATGAGAAGAGAGCGCAGAAGCCGCCGCCACTCCCTCATTTCTCCACCGGGATCACCTTTGAAAACCGCACTCGACAGAGAGCCGCACTCATCCGTGCCTCGTGGTTTAACAACACTTTATAAATTGAGAGCGCCGGGAAATGGAGGAGCGTAAATCATCCGCGCAGTCACTTGCTTTGTTTTTTTTTCCACCTCTATCCCTCTCCGAAGCGTTATTTCGGAGCAAAGCGGAGAGGAGCCGGGATACAATCGAGAAGGATTCCTACCCATTCCACCCGGGTCATAACGAAAGGAAAATTATCGGCGGCGAAGGATCAAAAGGAAGAACGCTTTGACGCCTTTAATTTTTTTCAAAGACCGTAAAAAGAAGGGATTCGCCATCCTCATTTTTTTCCGGGAATGACTCAGAGATGAATACCGCCTCCGACCCCTGCATTGGTCGCTTTGGAAGGTCTTGTGGCTCGTGGGGAAATTAACCGAGCCACGAGGACTCGCGGAAACTTCGGATACATTTCCTATTCCACACTGCTGTCCAATTTATACCATTTAATTAAAATTACCATATAAGAGTTAACTCATAACAAGACATAAAGAAGCAAGTATTTATAATATCGATAGCTTAAGAATTGGCATGCGATGTGTTATGCCAGATTTTTCAATTCAGTTAAGTAGGTACATGAATTCCCTCAAAGAAAATTTATGACGGTATTTATGGATTGATGCAAGGGAGAATTCGTTTGCTCCCATCTCCAAGCGATACGACAATTCATGATTACATGACAAACAAATACAACAGTCCACATTTTCCATAAATATTTCAACTGCAAGCTCTTCCTATACACGCTAAGAACATAGGCATCGTAGTATTTACCAATGTTGATCACAAAACTGTTAAAAGATTTCTCGAGTAGAAAGATTTTGACAATGACACTTTTTCTTTCGCTAAATTCATTGGAGGAATATGGGCTGCATATATTCCACCAAAAAAAGGAGGAGGGAGAGGAATCAAAATTAAAAAGTTTTAGCAAGAGCAGGAGCCCGATAGGACACCAAACAAAATTATCCTAACGGTATCAGAGAATGATAATCATTATCCAAGTTTATCGCGAATTGTTAGGATTAATATAAGTGCTATACTACATAGACTACATGTAAGATATACCTAGGTATATCCCTTGTAGCCCAACAGGCTTATTCGCGCCGCGAGCAAAGCCTTTTCGTAATAGCCACAGAAGTCCGACCAACCACGAAGCACCACCATTTCTGTCCGCGTCTTTAGAAAATGCCCTGTCCTGCATACACCGTACCCTTTCTGCTCCAACAGATACTTTCCTTTAGGGACCTATCAGTCGAAGGGCTTAAAATATCAGGGATTGGGACTAGTAGCATAAGGAGGATAACATGAAAAAGGAAAGATAAACACCAATGTGACAAAACAGAAAGAGTAATTCTACCACAAATATTACATTTTAAATTATCATTATATGACATTTGGTACCTAATATGACGCCACACTATTTTAATGCAAATAAATACTACAACAGTGAGATCAACGATGAAAGCATATTCTTTAATTAAAATTAACCGTAATGTAAGGACGATTTTTGCTAAGATGGCAGCTTTTAAATATGGTGAAAGGAATTTTCGATTGTTCTTTGAACAACTGCTGAACAGCGATGAACATTATTCGATAAGGGTTTCCGACAAAAAGATTCCTTTACCTTCATTACCATTTATATTACAAGAAGATTGAGGTCGTGATCCCTTTTTGACTCGACAAGTAGATTTTGCAGAGTATAATACTAATGTGAAGCACATAAACAATATTAATGGGAAAGTCGTAAATCGTAACTACTGATAAAATGATATCTAAAAACGCATAATTGATTTTTAAAAGTAACGATGATAGGTTATATTTATTTAACATGAGTCTATTTCATAAAAGGCTAGACGTTCATGTCCTTTCCCGATATGTTTAGCTGAGAGAAAGGTAAACCGAGAGTAAGACACATTTCAAAAATTAATGGAACCGTGCTCTCGGGTAAATATAAAATGGTTGCTGATGAAGGAACTCCCCTCTCCAATCAACGACCCAGATAACCATCGAACTCGCGATGCTCGGTGGCGCCGTCTCTTATTACAATCCGCTTTCGTGATGCCGTCTGAAATCTACACTTCCCAACGACGCGGTTAATTAACCTTACCACAGACAAAAGGGTCAGTATCAAATAAAAAAATGTACTTTTGATTTAACGTTGTCAATTTTAAAAGCTATCTACTACACTTTCATTATACTGATGTTCGCTCACGATAACTCAACTGATTTTCCAGAGTCCGACCCCTCTTCGCATAACTAACGCTTTGAGCTATTTAATGAAATATTTATTTGATTAGTGATTTAATAGGTCATTTCCGATTCTATCTAGTGCATTAAGATTATAAAATGTATGCCCAGCCCCTTAAGTGTGAATTGGATAATGAGCTATAGTAAGAGTAAAAATACAAATCATTCATTGACCGAATACTCACAGTAAGCTTAACGACACTAGGTAAGTTACCCAATAGCGTGGAAGGAGAGACAATTCCGGGAGATGTTGAAAGCGAAAATGAAAGACGAGCACACTGCATCAATAATAAGAGAGCCGTCAATAAATCAATGAAAATTCCCTTCTACGCGCTTTCCTCCCGTCTTAAATACGACTCTAATAAGACAACCCTTCCGCCACGGGTTAATGACTACGCGTCTTGAGAGAAGCCGCACCCGTCGACGAGTGAAATTCTCAGCACTACCTCCATAGAACCATCGGATTCCGATGTGACCCTTAAAGAGTGCGTCTTCGATCAATCGATCGGCGTCCTTCCATTTCAAGAAATCTTGAGAGAGTTAGAGAGGAATGCAAGTTCGTGAGAAATGCAAATATAGTCAAATCATTCTGGGTTTCAGCTAAATTTACCAAGGAGTAACGGGGTCATTACCTGAAAACCTTTATTGCAGGATTAATAATATTTCTAGCTAAATTTAAGTGACAGCTTTATTACTAATTAATACTACCTCTACCTATGCACAAAACAGAAATATGCGTGGAAAGAATAATCTGTAACCAATGGAATCAATTTTAGCTAAAAGGTTCTTTAAAAAGCATAGGATCATGGTAATTGAAAATTGAAAAATAAATTTCCAAACAGCGAATCTGAAAGATTATAAATGTGAAATTACAAATAAATAATTTCCAAACATCTAATAGCATTCTAAGAATTATTGAAAGTAAACGGAATAAAATGCATCTGTTACGATTAATAAATTAAAGACTTCACGCACAGCAAGAAAAGACTTACGGGTCAATAACTAGGAAGAGTGGTGAGGGATAAGTCTACCAAGGAACCAAAGTCCAGAAGAGCGCCAACACATTAGTCACGCAGAGTCAGTTCTAAGCAGAAGGGCTGGAGTACGAGCTGGGTTGGCATATGGTGGAGGCGAGCGGGCGGTGTGGTCGACAAGGGGTGCGTGAAGGGAGCCATCGCAGAGCGGTGAAAGAAGCTTCACGGTAGGAAAAAAGGAGGCGAGAAGGTCTTAAGCACGGGCCGAAGAATGGAGGGAAGGGCCACAGGCGAAGAATGGGATATATAGGATATCGAAGGAGGTGCACAGGAAATTCCACTTTCAAAGTCGAGGAACGAGAGCTGGAGGTGGCGAGAGGGTGCTCTTCACTGACATTTCATTGCGTAGGGTCGAGAGTCAAAAGTAAAACCCATTAGTGGCCTCAGGGGAGGGAGGGTAAGAAGGAAAAAGTGTAGAGAAACCTGAAGCTTGAAGTATTATCGCAAGAATCCATCGGGTTAACGTGCCGCTGCTGTCCACACAAAATCACCGCTCATTCACATACCTCCAAGGAGAGAGAGCAGGAGACGTAGGGAAACATTCCTTGTGCCTCCCGCCATTTTCCTAATATACAAAAGTTTAACACTCAGATATCGCTTTGCACGCATGAGTGAAATCTAGCCCAAACACTCCAAAACTGCAGTAAAAGCGAAAGAAATAGCACACACTAATACTAGTCTTTATCATTCAGCGTTCAATTGAATCTGTAGGAAATAAAAAATTTCATGACCCTACCTATTCAAAAAACTTACTAGAATACTATTTGTTTCCGAGTTGATATTCCTAATTCTAATGAATCCCGAAAATGCAGTCTTGCACGTAATACGCTACGGAGAACGTGTTGAATTCCGATGTGCTTTTCTCAGCGGAATAATTAAAATGAATCGCCATCGCGACTTGCGCGCTAAATATAGAAACCTTAACGTTCAACGCTCCATACAGCCATCAATCACATATCTTCTTTTTCCACCCGGTTCTGCATGACAACGAAAGATGAAAGTTAGTGAACGAAATGGATTCGAAACATCTCACATAATACCACCCTTCCGCACCACGGAGCCTTTAAATAAACACCTCCCCGAGCTCAAGTCCGAAGTTAAGTAGACCAGCTTACACCGTAAAATTTCCAATTAGACGGGGACAGTTGAGAATAGGGACTATGAACAGAAACGCTGACTTCCTTCGAGACGCCGTGCTGTTTCTTCGAAAGAGGGAACTATAGCAGCCGTTATCACATGGGGAGAAATGGGTAGAATGAGGCTGGTCTTTAGCGGCAGATAAAAGGAAACGCGTTTAAGAAAAACGGTTTTCAAATCAGGACATACGTTAAGGGGGGCCACGACAGTGCGTTGAACCTGCATTAGAACGCCTCTTTTTCCCCGCCACGCACTTGTGGAGACGTTGACTGCTGCCCCAGCCCCCCCTCCGCACCTCCCCGCACTCTCCACGCTCTGCACCATTCAAAATTGCGCCTCTTGAAAAGTTCTCCCGACACTCGTCACGATAGTTAAAGAAATCTCTACCTCACGTCCATTCAGAAACAACGTACACTGCGTCCGGGAACCATAAAGTAGGAAGGAGACAGAGGTATTGGAAGACTTTTTCTTTGTTACAAATTTCTAACCACAGTAAGCAACCTGAAGGTCGGTTTGACTTGATGACGATCATTTAACGTAAAATAAAAGTAATCCAGTGCGTCATGGGTCTTCGCATGTCTTACACCCATATACTTGATATATTTTTTAATATTTGTGGCAATATGCTTCACGCTGTTTTCGCTAAGATCACAAACGACAGAAACCCATATGTTTTAAACAATATATTTTTATAGCAAATGTTACATCATGAATAGCACGTGAAAGGAATATTTTGGTTAATGCAGAGAAAATCCGTCAACAAAAAATGTATTCAACTCATCATAATGGCTTTAAAGAAAAGATAAAATGGCATCAACGAAGTTACGACAGGCATTATGTTGAATAAACAGTTCGAAGTTTGCAATTATAACTTTATATTCATCCATTATGTCGCTACTGAATAGCAAATGACAGATGGACATCCTGGTTTTTCTACCACACAAAAAATGAACTCCTTGTGTCGAGAGCAAATAGAAAATGCGGACATTTGCCCACTTCGGGTATATTCGGTTTAATGGCTACTTTCCATCATCTGCCTCGTATCAAATAATAGCATAAATGCGATACTACGGACGTCATTCGAAAAATACACATTGAATAAGTGCTGCCTCATTCTTATAAACCTTCTTGCCGTTTCTTTACCATCTGACCTTCCTTATTCGTCAAATTAGACGTCGCTTTATTAAATCACTCGTCGGTTAGTCGTGGGGAGGGGGAGAAAGGGAGTGGGAGTTAGAGCGGAGAGGATCGGGAAGGGACGGGGAGAGAAAGCAAAGACGTCGCCGGTATTAAGAGCCTCCGGAGAAATAGCCTCTCTTCTTTCTGTTTCATAAAGGGTTTCCCCACTCATCGACAAATCAAACACACAAACACACGCAGGACTTAACGCCTCAACACATACGAATGCTATGCATGTATTTGAGGGAAAAAAGTGGAGACGTAAAATAGGTGTTTGGTGGGAAAGGGACGCTAAAAGCATGGACACACATGGTATCTCTTCAAAAAGGGAAGAGCGGAAGGAGGGGGCGTGCAGGAGACACGGGAAGAAGAGGGGAGCAAGGGCCAGGAAGGAGACAAAAAAGTACGTGCGGCCGCGACTACTTTCTCACCCCCTCCCCATTGGACGTCTCTTAGCACCTATCTTGATCGGGAATAGCCGATCCCACCTCCCAACGCCTCGTACCTAAGACCACAGACCTTCGCCCTTCCCCCTCCATTCTTCCTCTCCAATCCTCACTTTTTCTCTGCGAGATGATTTCCTTCACATGCGTACGCATCCAGTATCCCTCCGTTAAGGCCAATCACACAGCCGGATCGCCGCAGATCCGTCGGTTCTCGTCACATCTACATAGTACCCTGTAAGCCGCTAGGGTGTGTGGCAGTGGGTGTTTCCATAGCAGACTTCCGCCGTCAAATTATACATTACTCGAATGTTGGAAACAAACGGAGAGGTTATAAAATTCAAGCGACGGAAGTACATTATACCGGAAGCTTTACGTGCACTATATATCTAAGTACATAATAGAGCTCCACGCATGAAAGACGAGCTGATGGTAAACTTTACTATTAAAGAGGACAAAATTGAGGATACTAACTTAGCTACTACTATACTACTTAGCATAAAATATTGTTTTCCTAGTGCTATATTTGACACTAATTCTGATCCCTTATCGTTTGCGGAAAAACTGACATTTTAAACCTATGGATTCCACAGTTTATCTTTCTGATCTTACGATATCGCATTTGCGTGATCACACATATTGTAGTACGTCAGGGTTTGAAAACAATTTTAACATCACCAGAAAATAGACCACCTATTTATGTAACATATTTAATATTATATATAATTTAGCTTCCGGTCCGCGAGTGATACCAACCTAGTTATAATAATCAAGTAAAGCTACTATATTTATTATATTTATTTTTTTCAGAGCGAATCGGAGTGTATTTACGCCAGAAAGTAAACTTGGGAGTTGTACTCACCAAGAAAAACCATGCCGTCCTTATCCCCTACGGAATGTAATTTTGCGATTATCTTGCAGGTCACATTTATGCAGATACAAGGAAGTCGAGAGAGAATGTAGGGAAATGCTTCAAATACATATAAATGAGAAAATTGACGATGGTAAAATGTATGACGATTGCTATTGCAAGATAAACCAGTAGGTGGAAGTTAAAAGGAAAAAAATGCAGAGAAGGAATGCGCAGCTTAAATATCGTGTAGTCTTTTCAGAAAAAACGAGCACATGATGATAACTAAAATTCTAAAAAGAATCAAATGCGTTAATTAGGTTTAATGACAAAAATTTCAATTGAAAATAGCAAATTAGTTAACTTAGAGCAATAACTTTTATACGCCGGAAAAAAATAATAGATAAGATAAATATAAAGAAAGTTTTATTCCACAAGAATACAATGAGACAAAAATATATATA
>LYUA01000276.1:179796-189939 GCA_002093875.1 Calopteryx splendens | reverse complement strand
CGCCTCCCCCGCCCTACTCTCCTAGCCTCTCTCGTCCTCATCTCTTCCTTCCCTTCCGCCCCGCCACACACCCCCTCCACTCACACACACGACCATAACGCCGGGGCAGACGGCCCATGGGGCGCAGAAGGGAGCTGCTTCTTCTTCCTCGGCCAAACAACACGACACGCGCCCTTCAGCAGGCTCCCTCACCCACGCACGACATCCCCTGAATTCATTAGTTCCCCCGTTAAAAATCGTTCCTCGAATAGTTTGAAAGGCAAGAAAATCACATATGAGGTCAAATGAAGTGAATTTAGAACACAACATGTAAATCTGTGTAATCGTTACAACAATAGAGCTGATTTCAAATTATTTTGTAATAATGTAATAAGATTACTTATTTAATACGGCTGAGTACAACCAAATTTACACCCTGAACGACATACTTTCTATGTCAACTACTATGGGTTTTATTGGGTGCAGAAAGACCTTGCAGTAAACATCTAAACTTCACTCTACTCCACGACTGCCAACCAAAGGTCCTTTATCATAAAAACATCATCACAATCTCAATAAAACTCCCGAGTCTAGTTCCTAATTTGTCAATAAAATGGAACGGAAGTTCGGAAGCGAAACTTTCCCGAGAGAAGAGAAATGAATGCATCTAAGGCAATAATTTTGACAGTCAGGCTCCTCTTCTACTATTGGTAGTAAGTAATAGCAGTTAAAAAATTCCTTCAAAACACTACGCAGTCAAACCGAATATGCACGCTCCAAATATACGCAGAATACATTTCAGTTCCGTGCCAAGAGTTGGTAGATTACCGGCAGCTTAATGCATGACGTTCACACTTTGATCAGACGTCTGCCAGCATTATGACGAATCTCTCCACGATCATAGCGAACAGGTTGACAAGCACCTCGGGTTGTATTGGTACATCCATCATTCCGGCCAAATGGAGGACAGAAGGCGGCTACAAAGACCACTCAGTATTGAGGCAAGCAGAGGGTAGGAATCACCATCGGTGTCTCGACAAATAGGGTACACGAAATTAGCGAGTTGGACGTGGCACGATCCCCGATTCACCTCCGAAAGATCTCGGATTTTGAGAACAGAATAAAATAAGTGGGGAAGTTGCTTCAAGGTGGGCGAAACGGGTGAGTGAGAGAGAGGGAGGAAGCTGTGAAGATGATATTCACGTGATGGCCATCACGGGAGGATAAAAGATACAGACGCCGAAAAGAGAAAGGGGAGGGGAAGGTATACGCTCGTGAGAGCAATAAAGCCAACTGCGTCTATCGGCGTCCGCTGCAATTACGGCAGGGCCATGCCAAAATCCAGATAGCGGAAGGGGAAGAGGAAAGGCGAAGTGAAGCTTCGCATGCACACATTACAGACTTAATTTTGAGAGATCTTTTGGAAGGTATTCAAAATTTTTCCATTAACCTAATTCACCCTGCTCAAGTGTCTCCAGCGACGAGCACTAACTAAGAAGTCTCTGGCGTGAATTTTGAATCTAACCTTTGAAAAACGAACAGGTCACTCGCTAAACGGATAGGACACAGAAACTTAAAAATAGGTTCTTAGTTTAGCGAGCGAAGCGCAATAATCATGGGGATGAAGACTGACGTCTCTAAGAAATTCGGCGAAATGTCAGTAATGCCACCCATTCATGAAAATAATGAAAATACATTGCGTTAATGGATCTGATAACCTTAAACAAATGTAATATTTTTATGAAAGAAATACAAAAACGGGCAAGTATATGAAGCGAAGCGCGAAGATTTGTCGGACAATTTCACATTTGTCTTGCTTGAGATTAATGATAAAAACATAATACAATCAGCATTATCATTGATTCAGAGATCGGTAAACATTACTAAATTGGTATGATCACAATATAAATTCACTTGAATTGCCATATACAAAACTTGAAATGTCTCTTTAGGATTGAAGGAACACAAGAGAAAAGTATTTTTTGCAAGGTGAAATTACTATACACAGAGAAGGTAACTGAATTAAATTATCAAATGGACAAGTTAATTTTTTCTGACACTAGTGCAAGATACATGAATACTTTAGATACTGTCCACTTAGCAGCGTTTGAATTATTAGATAAACACCCTAAAACTGGGATACATCTACAGACTTTACTTTTACTTGTAAAGGTACGAATTCAAAGTTTACTAATGATCTCAAAAGAAGAGTGTTTTTGCCAATTAAAATTAATAATTAGAACGAGAAACTCTTCAGTATTTAAAATTCACAATCGATAATACGATACTTATACGGTAATACGATATTATAAAAATAATTAAGTAATCTCATTTATCAACCAAATATTACTAAATGGTCTATCTATTTCGGACGTAATATTAAATCGATTTAATACAGCACCATTGACAAATGTATCTGCCCATGACATTGGTTTCAAGACGATACAATTGAATAGGAAATCAAACAATTACAAAATAAAACAACTCAAGTCACCCCTTGGCGAAAAACACCCATACTTCTTCAAACGGTCGAGCACGAAGAAATTATGGGACGGCACCTCGAAAAAACCTCCAGGCGCGCGTTACAACGGAGCGACACAACAGAATGAGACCATGTCCTACCCTAATCTCCTAAAGTCACCCTTCGGCAGACTATACGCGATGGGGGAGTGCAGCCGCATATCCCCAGTGGGCGAGTGGGGAAGAGGCAGGGAGTGTGAAAGGAGGGATGGGGGGGGTTGGAGCAGAGCGTGAGGGATGCGTAGCAGCTCTCTCATGGGGGTTGTGCGAAGGGGTAGGGCAGAGAGGGAAGGGTGCACCTCCGCCTCCTCCTCCCCCTTGTCGGCCTCCCGAGGCATTTATTTTTAAGCCTCCCCCCTCTCCAACTTCCCGTATAGTACACTCACGCGCTAACCCTGAGATCCAAAACCCTCCATCTGCAACAGATTCCCTCCCGCTCCCTCTCCTCCCTCCCTCCTATCCATCCCTGCGCCCTCTCTTCCACGTCGACCACCCCCAAAACCCTCACTCTCTTCCTCCGATGCGCTCATCTGCTACGCTCTCCTGGTCCATCGCCTCGGCTTTTTAAAAAGGGGGGCGGACGATAGAAAGTGAATGGAATCCCTCCCAGGGGGTGACTGCGGCGGGAGACACCCTTCCCACCGCTATCCCCGCTCGCCCCTCGAGTACAGACGAGCACGACGGCAACGCCGCTTCATCGTGAAGGGAGAGACAGGAAAGAGAGGGGTGGGAAAATACTGAATCGAAGGAGAACACGGCCATCCTCTTTTTCTTTAAATTTTGAACGGAAAATGTCAACAAGTAATTCGCTTATTAAACATTTCGAAGAAAACTCCGAGGACCTAATTGAAGTGGTGTCGAGAGTGTTATTTCCACACCGAAGCCTACGGGTACATTCCCGGGGGTGGAAGAGTTTTCATCTACTACTGCAGTCCGGTATCGTCGTCTACGGTCCAGTGCGGTACAGAGATTTGTGGACCAGGGTGTGGAAATTGTGGAACTCCCCACCATCTGTCAATTTTTATACACATTCTTTCCACCATTCAGCCTCTACTCCATTCCTTCATCCCCATTCTGGCCCTTCGTAAAGGAAATAAATGAATTAAGAGGTAGCGTCCTTTCTTAATACTACTACTATTGAAAAATGGCCGAATGTAATGGAGAAGCGGCCTCTGATTTGGAAATGAAAGAAACAGATTTATCTGTCCATCAAGGCCCGGTTTTATAATGTTTTTATAAATTATATGTCTCGTTTTATAATCGCTAACCATATCTAAACCGACCGTTACAGTGATATTTAACGTAAGGTCGAAGTTACTAAGGTTTACATGCTTATGTTCATTAACAAGCAGTTAGAATTTTTTACAAAATTGGACCTGCTGGTAACCTCCACGTTAAGTATAAGTCCACGTTAACTAATGATTTGATTTAACATGACATTATAAAACTCAGCCTAAGACTTCCAAATTCTACGATTGGTATTTTAATAAGGTTAGTGTACAATGTCTTCTCTAAAATATTATAATTATTAGGCAGCATATAAGTCAAACGCGGCTAATTTGAAAAGGCAGCATATATCGATGTAACGATCATATTACCACAGTCTCATTAAATACGGCTCATCAGGTTTATTCGCTCAATATACTCAATAGAAAAGTATAGCGATATCCCATCCCCATCCCCCAGTATAGGAGATCTTCAATAACGCAAAAAGATTCGGGAAATAACTTGACTGTTAAGCATACTCTGCCATAAAACTACGTTACCGTATAAAATTTAGACGTTGATTCTCGATGGGATATAAAGATCCACTAGCTCTCTTCGCTCTTTTATAATTTAATAAAAATTGTTAAGCGATCTCAAAAAACATTTTTAATGTAAGGTGGATAAATAGCATGCCAAGGATTATAGTTAATTTTCCACATTAAAGAGGACCTAGCTATGAAGAAACTACATTAATATTTTAGAGTATTCCTGAGTGCATATTGACATAGCTAAATGAATAGTTTCAAGTTGACATAACTCCATGAATAGTTTCGAGTTTCCTGAGTGCATATTGTTTTACGTTGCACTGTAGACTTTCATTAGCGAACACTTACCGAGGCCAAATTGGTTACACGCTGTGATACCAGCTGAAGAAAAATGAGTAAAGGCAGAGAATGCATGAATGTCTCCAACCTCGTCTGGCCACCATTTCCACGCATCCTGCACAACATCCCTTGCTCCTCGATTATTCCACCATGCACAAACCCCCAGACCGCCGTCCCCCCCTCTCCCTTTACCATCACCTCCGTCACCACTTGAGTTACGACGCGCGCTGCAATGCCGTCAGACATTGGTCGGTGCATCCACTCGGGACGACGGCGAAAAGGGGGAAGGATAGGATTGGACAAGGGCAGAGGGGGCGTTTGAAGGGTTGAGTGTGGGGATGAAGAACGCCCCGGTTATTATTATTATTTTTTGGGAGAGAAAGAGGGGGAAGGAGGGGATGGCAAGAAAAGAGGGATGAGAATCGGGGATGCGGATGGGATGGTGATGCAGGAGAGAGATTAGAACGAGCAGCGCCGAAACGAAAGGAGACAAAATTGACGAAGCATGAGATAGGGACACATTGAATTACCTACATCTTTATGCATACCAAGTTTGGCTTCTGGTAATTAATCCAAAGATATTGAAAGAAACTATTTTTTTCACTGCTTTCTAAAAGTCAATCTCGACTTCATGAACTATTCGGCTGCTTGATTACTTTCAGACGCATTGTCTACATATCCACATTGGGGTTGCAACGATATATAATAAACAGCGGAATGTTATTACATGTTCACGACATGCAAAAATAAAAAAAAATTGCAGTGGAAGTTTCGCAACTTCACCAATACAGATGGAAGAGTTACCTACAGAAGTCAACAATAAAATCGTACTTGTTAAGGCCTATGAAATAACATACATACCTACTTCATCTTGTTCTAAGTTAACAACAAAATATTTATTCACGAATTGCTTTAATATGCTTCTCTTGCTCATTACTAGAAAATGATAAGATAATTCATCCACCTGATACTGAAAATTAAAATAATTTAAGTAAGAAAAGATTTTTCAGTACAAAATGCCATAAGCTCGAACGCAATAAACTTCATATTTAATCCAAAATTCACAACCTTAACTGATCACATGCAGAATGGTTGAAGCTTTTTTTTATCTATTGCTAATCCGAAAAATAATCAGAAAATCATGACCTTACACATCGGATTATTAAAAGCTAAAATAACAAGGAAAATAACAGAAACAAAAGTTCAACGTTGTGGATGAAGATCCACCTAGGAGGGAATCGAACCCGCGACCTTTGGGTTAGCAGGCGGTGTCCTCGACGAGTCTGGAAAATAGGTTTTCAAACATATACCTATTGGATTTTTTAAACGATTTTGATTTCGTATCAAGAATGAAATCGGGACTGAGGAGTGAAATGGCGTCGAAACTCCTTGAAATGAAAATCAAGGACCTAATTACGCAACAAACAATAACGCTCGACTTTGATAGACCCTACGGTACGAACGGTGCGAGTATAATGGTAAAAACGAAATTCTAACGGGTTAGTCTACTGGAGGCATCCTTGGAAAGTTTGAATAGCTGGGAAAGGAAGAGGCGGAGTTCACAAAGATTGGAAATGAGAAGGCGGATAAGGTAGAGAAAATAAGAATTGAACAGGAGAGATGAAGGATAACAGGGGAGAGGTCGGCATGTTTCGGTGGTGGAAAAGGTCTGAAGGAATAAGTTGACCAGTCTATCTGCAACGTTCAGTTGATTCCTCGGGGACATCGCTTTCCGACGACCGGTGAAAGAAAATTAAAGACAATCTGGACAGCCGTTAAGAAAAAAAAGACAGAGGTGATCATAAAAATGACGGAAGGTTTTCGGGGAAACGAAGAGAGATGGAAGTGGAAGCATGAACGTTATCATTAGAAGTCATAATGGTATTTTCGAGGGTAACATAGGATTGGAAATAACATTATGAGGGGTGAAGAAGAAGTGGTCGTTGATAACCCTAGTCAGGAAAGAAAGAGAAGAGAACGACCGCATACCTTAGGCACGTCTAAATGACGTCGAGAAATGAGGCCTAGGCACTAGGCAAAAGAAATACTTTAGCGCCTAACGTCAAAAGATTTCATAATCACCACCATAAAAATGAGTTGAAACAGATTTGAACGCTGGAAATTCCATCGACAGACACACCCAGCTAATTGCGCAGTAAATATCCAAACACAAACGGAGTCCAAATCCAAACCTTTACAATAATCAATTAATTTTTATGGAAGAAACGAAGAGCCAAAAACCTTCTGGTGCATAACAGCAAGTTCCCTCACCAAAGTCACCAGCTATGCCCACTAGAAAAAAAATGCCAATAGTTCATCCCCAGCTCAAGGATAGCCTGAATACTTGCTTGTAAATGCTCATCGTATGAGACAAAACTTTCGCAGCACATATTTTGATTTTACGAGAACGTTAAACTATCTAGCTGAGAAAATGCACGAAGTAAAATCATCAAGGGATTTTTCAAAGGAGAAAAGTTAAATAAAATATGAAAACCTTAAACAGCGTTCATAATGGTTCAAGGAAAACCCTGAGTGTAATATTGGACAACAACTTGATTTTTTGGTAATTGTCATTAAAATACAAATTCACAATTTTAAAGCTTGAAGCAGAAAAAAATGAAAGCAGAATAAGTAAAGAAAACCAGGTGGATTCCGTTCCACAAGAAAACTCTCAAATGACCGAAGCCGAATCCCTATTTGACCCATCCTAGCCCATGGTAACATAACAACCTTTAATAAGGAAATCGACCAAACGTCCCTCCAATAACTGCCAATGGATGGGAAACACTGCACGGGAAACTAGCGGGCGTTGATAGTTCTACAGCTACAGAAATCCCACCCCATGTTCACTTGGCTCACGTGATTATTCCACCTCTTCAAAACCCTCTGGCTTCGTCCCAAAACTGGATGGCGACGCCACCTCGAAGCGATAGCTCACCTTTACGAGCGAAACTCCCGAACGCCATCTCCCGGTACATATAAAACCCCACTCCGCCCCCTTCTGCCAGACCCACCACCCATACCTTTCTTCTTCCCCCCTCCACTTCCTCCCCCTCCCCTCTCCAAGCACACTCTATGTTTGCGCCCTCCCTCTCCCATTCCGTTGTCCGCTCCTTTAAACTTTTCCCATAACTGTCCCCGTTGACTACTATTTCCCCTTAACTCCCCTCCCCCCCTTTCCAACCCTCCGCCTCTTCCTTCCAACAACCGAGAAATCCTCTTTAGCCATTACCGTAATTAACCCCGGAATGAGAGCCTCAGGCTGACGCTTGGTGCCATCGTCACCATAATTAACGGCAGTTGTACTCAAGCGGGTCATACTCGATTTCAGATTTTATCGCGAGGGAGGGGGGGGAGTTGAGGGCCGGGGGAGAGATAAGGACGGGGAAAAGACTCCATTTCTTCCCTCTATCTATTCCTAGGCCAGTATATTGAGAAGGCCATATTCCCGGATACTTAAAAACTGAACAGAAGCGCTATTAAAAATAAACGATCATAAGCCGCTCATACTCACAGGCTAAGTCAGAGACTCACACCTAAGATGACCTACCCGTGGCCCAATGACAATGAGGTCGCGGAATGATCTTTCTGCCATTTCGTGTCGAACTCGAAAAACCGAGCTCGACACACACATTCTTAAGCACTGAAAGACCTATTGGGTGCTCTATCGAACCGATGTTCAAAAGTAGAAACGAAGGCAATTCTAGAATTTAATCCCGTGAGCACAGGAAACTGAAATTATATCTTGCCTTCTTCTTGAAACTACTAAATGGCCAATTTATCAAAATTGTATGGGTAATAGTAGATCACGCAATAAGACAAGCATATTACGTTACTATAACGGGAAAGTTTCTACAACGAACAACCCCATCAAATGTAAATATCAGATTTTTTACAATGTCACCCACTGCATTCGCCCTGGCAACAATAATTTTAGTAATAAGGCTTGAATACAGGATGGGTTCCACCTACGCGGCCTTTTCGTGCTCGACCAGAAATTATAATAAGTTCAAATGAAACTGGATATATCCAGGACCCACGTGCCAGGAAGTACTTAAACATAAATTGAGCATTTAATACATATAAAAAAATTCACATAATACAATGGAAATGAGACCAATTTCACACATCAAAATGCATTAGCAAATGCATACTATCGAATAAAACGTGGTGACTTAATATGCAGTTTTTAAGGAATATATTTTGAAATAGAAAGCTTTCACTGAAGGCATTACCAATGATTTTCCGTAACAAGGCTCAAGCCTAAGCGGAGTTTTTAGTGACCACTTTGAATTATCCAATAGGTATAATCACCTCATTCTTAGCTCATAATAATATGTAAATATAACACATGTAATTGACAGTGTGCAGAAGAAAGAAAAAAAAGGAACGAGTCACTTGCCTGACGCACCTGTTTGAACTGCTCCTCAAAACTCCACGTCTGCTGAGACGAAGACGTCGACGACTCTGAAGAATGTGAGGACGCCGAGGAGATCGAGTTGTGGAGGGCGGCTGCCGCGGCCGCTGCCGCCGCGGCCGCCGACGAGGACGAGGTGGACGTGGGCGTCGCGGCGGAGGGCGAAGAAGTGGGGTACGCGGGGGGCGGCGGCTGGTGATTGCTGCTGCTATTCTGCTGGTGGTGCGACAGCAGCGGGTGCTGAGTGTGCGGGAGGTGCGGGAGACCGTTGCCGTGCGGCGAGTGGTGCAGGCCACCGCCGAGGGGCCCATGGGCCGTGCCGTTACCGAAGGTGAGGGCGAGAGGGTGCGGTGGGGCGAGCGGCGAGGGCGCCGGGATAGAGAAGCTGAGCGTCGGTGCGGAAGTCGACGGCGGCGGCGCGTGCATCGGCGGCGGAGGTGGCGGGGGAGGCGGGGGCGTCCGGAGTTGCAGGTCCGCGACGCCGATGCCGGAGGGGACGCTCGTGGGGATGTTGGAGGAGACCATCCCAACGACGCCGCCGCCGGTCGCCACGACTCCGCCGCCCATCATCGCCTGCTGGGGGGACGAGGATGCGGAGGATGTGGTGGAGGCGGCGGAGGAGGACGAGAGGAGGGAATGGTGGTTCTGGATGAGCGGGCGGTGATGGTCCGTCGCCTGGCCGTGGTGGGGGTTGGATTCTTCGTCGTCCAAGTCCTCCTCGTCCTCGTCTTCTCCGCCTCCCCTACCGCCAACTCCGACCCCCATCACTCCGACGCCCAGGGGGCCGCCTGTGACCCCCGCGGCGGCCCTCCTCAGGAGAAGTTCCTGCGTCACTTTCAGTTCCCTTTCAATTTCCTCTCTTTCATCCCTCTCCTGAAAAAAAGGTAACTAACAATCAGTCGGAGGTTAAGCATTTGAAATTCAATCATGCCAAAAATGGCCCACTTTTTCTAATCCTGTACCATATAAAAATTGCAGAGATACCAAAGACAAGAGATTCAAGGATTTTCTTACGGTAAAATTATATGAAGGTTAAGTATATTAAAGGTATTTTTAATCCAGTAGGCAAAAATAACACTAATTAATCAAGCATAAGTTACTTCAAAACCATATATATATATATATATATATATATAT
>LYUA01000276.1:166127-178759 GCA_002093875.1 Calopteryx splendens | reverse complement strand
ATGTAATATTTATTATATTTATATATACATATATTAATATATAAGAATTTAAAAGTCATATGATAAATGTAAATCTCTACTTTATGATAACTATATAATATATAACTATAATAATTATATTTAGCTCACTTCCAAATACACAATTAATGCCCAATGGTGTCTCCCATTGACCGAGAACACGAGATTCACGGATACAGTACTGTCAATGTAAAATTGAGTGTTGCTGTAGATGGAAATTCTCAATCACAAATTAACACACGATATTATGAAAAACAATGTGTAATTCCTTTCATGAACGTTGGGTTATCCGCCGTGGCTATGTGAAAATATTTAAGCTACTAGCATTACTTTTATCTGCAATGATAAATTTCTTTTTATCTACAATGAATGTAACTTGCCGATGTGAAAAACACCATGGCGAAAGCATTCGCATGAATTTTTTTTTACAATTTTGACTTTCTTTGCGCATAAAAACACACGCATATAAAATCAGTTTTGGTATTTTAAAATCTTTGAAAATTAATTAAAGAGTTATATATACACGATATAAATATTGCTATCTAAAGAACACGCACGATGTTTTGCATTTAGAATGACTATTTTTGGATTCCTAGCCATCAAAAGTCGTCAGACGACAGAGTGGAGAAATGGCGGATAAGCCGGTTATTGGAGGTAGATAGATAGATTGGTGAAAATAAACCAGTTGTGTAACCCGACGACCAAGCGACCTCCGGACAACACCACAGAGTAAAAAGATGCAGATTTGTATTATACACCATAATAGGCATGGTGTTTGATCCATTTCATCAGGAAAAAACGATGCTCCAACAAGAAATCATTCCTCCTGTCACGAAACGCCCACTCAGTACTCGTACTCTTTGTAAACAAAAAAAATCATATTTCAAACTGACAATTTCGCAGCATGAAACTTTTAGTACACTCCTGAATGCGAGCGATCTCAGATATTAATTGCTTCCGCTACAGCCGTTTGCAGGGACGCATCCACTTATTCTTCAATGACGACGAAAATGAAGGAGCGCCGCTCAGTAACAGAGCTTTAACGTGATGTGCGTGATCCAGGTTTTGGCATTTTATTGGCCTTAATTAACCGCCGGTGACCATCAAATTGCCTCTCTTCTCGTCCCTTATTCTGTGAGATTAGTCACGCAATAAGAAAAACACGGGAAATATTTTTGCTAGCTCTGAATAATCCCCCAAGCCGCCGGCGACATAATAATTAACACCCGCCCTTGGACTGAAATCGTAAGAACCATGCCATATTTGGAGCCGGGGTCCTTATTTAAGTCACTCCATCAAAAAATCTTTTAAACGACCGAAGGAACTTCATAAGTGATTCCTCTACGTGGTTAAAGAATAAATTCGGTGAATACAATAGGAAGTCTCGAAATGGAAACCAAACGAAGATGTTCACTCTACAGGAAAAGGATAAAACTGCCATTTGAAAATACTGAAAATTTAGCGTTAGACAGCGTCGTTAATTTAACCTCTCGAAGTCACCATTTGCCACATAAGTAACGGTGTAAAACAACCAGGCAATTGAGAGTTGCTGGATTCAAAATTTGTTACAAAACAGGCACATTGTTATTTAAAATGTAAATGGCATAGATAGCAAATGTCTTATCATATGAGCAATTAAAATAGTCCCTTTGAAGGACAAAATAGTTTGGATGCCATATGATAAGAACGAGTGCAAAGGGGCCCACAATAACCGTGGGGAGTTCATTATGATTGTAATTATTTAAAATAACTGATTTCAGGAAAATTGATAATTCACCAAATTGAAAGGTGTTTCCTTCGGATGTTTGTCATAAGTATTCAAAACGAAAAGGGCAATAATCACCATGCCAATATTCTCTCTGTGGCGAAAAAGACTATAGATTGCAATACATATTTACTCAAAGGAAAACTAGGAATACCTACAAGATCATATCGACGGACGATCGATATTTTTGGGTCGATAGATACCATAGAATGAGTGCATTTCTACATTCGCATGCTTGAGAGATATTTGAGTTAGCAAGTCTTCCTATTGCTATACATCGACCCCATTACTTATATGGTTTACAGCCGACACCAAAAGAAGCCATTCGGCAGTGTTTCAAGTCCGTGCGCTGCCGTCATGAACATACAACTGGCTCCTGTTCCTCATCAACAAGAATAGACGTCCGATTTTTTATGACATTTTCCCAAGAATTTCGAAAAAAATACATCACGTATTCTGAACACTTGCACAACAACATTAGAAATGCCACAAAGGATGTAATATTTCAGTAAAAACAACTGTAAACATCATCCTACAGCTTGGTCAATTTAAAGTTTGCTTTGCTTCTGCATTTAAGGTAATTGAGAAAAGAGGATTAAGAAAGAATTGGACTTCGTACGCTCAGAAAAAAACGCCAGGTAGTCCAATTCTCCATCATTCTGGAGGCGGAGTATTGGATGTATAGGAAAATCGATAGACTTAAATGTTTCCTTTGCTTTCCATAAAAGACTGAACTACGCCAAAAAGAAAGTCAAATGACGAAATTGTGAAATGAGAAATCGTATGTGAATGCATTTAATTATTAACGAGTGGTTTATTCCATGTGCAGACAATTCCGATGTGGCAGAATCAAAATCATTCTAGGAAATTTCCATTAAAAAATTTTCCAATTTAAAAATGATTTCGTTTTAATTAAAATGTAGTACAAGGAAAGGAATACAATACATACATTACAACAATACAATCAATCGAGTAGACGGGGACCTTAACCTGTCGATTTAAATCTTATTGTCAACTCAAGTTTGAATAATTAATGACACAGCACGACGGAAAAATTCGAAACCACAAACTTTGTGCTAGTCCTTGACCTCTAATATTAACCTTTTAAGTCCAAACTTATCATTAAGATTTGATTAATCTTTTATGCTTGGCCCGAAAATACACACGTTGGTGTAAAAACAAATTATAATTTTCGCAGCCATTTCACCTTTGGAATCGATGAAAGCCAACCAGTTAATGTAGCAACTAAAACATCAATTCATTAGCAAAATAATATTAATACTTAACATGTGGGAACAAATCCTGTAGATAACGTGTGAGAGCATAAAACTTTGCCACATGTATCGGCATATATGGTTAAAATTGGAATAGCATTTACAATCGCGAAGATATCATACAGTACAAGGTAAGAACGGTTTTTTTAATAGAAGCCATAAGTAGGAATACCCACAAGTCTCGCAATAAAAACCGGTCTTAAAAAGTACTCGTAACACAAAATGGCTAAAGGGAAATTCAAACTCACTTCATATCATACCACAAAAATATTCTGCAACGACTGGGTTGAGCATACATGAGATTATTCTATCTCGTAGCGTAGGCAAGCCACCTCCACAGGTTATGCATTGTTGCGGCCAGATTAACCAACGCCATAAAATGGCGTGTTTTAAGGTGAACGTGATTAATTACTCCACAGCAAGAGAAACTATTATATTAATGATTATACACCTCCCACTTCGAGGCGTGTTCGGATAACGTCCTGTCCCCACCCACCATCCCATGTCCTTCCCTGCACCCCTACAATCCACCTTTTTTCCTTATCAAACTGACGCTCTCACTTGAGGAGGCTTTTACGACCCTCCGTCCTCCTCCATTTCTTTCTCCCTTTTATAATCCCCCTTCCAAGAGGCGACGATAAATTCTGAGAAAAGGTCGATTTCTCGGACAATGCCATAAAATATGAAATAATAATGAAACATGTGAGGCATCCGACAACCCTCGGGGGCGCGGGGTGGGGAGACTTAAAAACGGCCCAAATCCTTACTTAGATCGTGCTCTCCCCCTCTTTCCGTCCCTCTCACACCGTTCGGGGCTAAATAAAAAAAAGACTCAGGGAAACGGGCGGAGGAGGTAGGAAACCTTAATTTTGTGAAGCGATAACCGGGCGATAAAAATTATTAAAAAATGTTTATAAACGGAATCTAATAACCGGTGTTCCCCTTATTTTTTTATGGGGCCATCACGTGTCCGAACCAATTTTTAATGGACCCTTCAGAGAGGGGAGGGAGGGCGGGCTGCCAGAGAGGGCGACGCTTGGCTCCACCCTCCCCACCCCCTGTTGAGGGGGGTGGGGTGGGGGTTGGAACGGGAGTATGGTGGAAGGACCGGGGGAAACTGAAGCGAGAGTCCAGTGTGGGCGCGGCATGGATGCTTCGGAAAATGGGCTCCCATTTTCTTTGGTAGCGAGTCGACGTCTTCTCAACTACACCCACCGTTAAAACAAACGTTCAGAAAAATAAACGAAGTACATACAATAGATGAGAGTCTTCATAAAATGTATCGGTTAACTTTTTCGAGCGCGCTAATCAGTATAGTGGCGCCGAGAGCCGTACAATTGCACAAAAGGGAAGGGAATCAATGACTGCTACTTTTTTCCCAGAATATAACTTCAAAAAGTTATTCAAAACTTTTTTTAAACACGATTATATGCTATATAAGGTCCTCCGTCGAAGATCTTATAAAACACGAATGGCGCAGGTGAGTGCGTATTTCAACCACCAAGTGACCATCCTCTTAGGCGCACTGAGGGCATAAACCACTAAAACGACAGGCTGAAATATCAGTAATGGCAGGAAAAAACATATCCTCATTACGAGAAAGAGGAAGAAGCAGCTTGGAAACAAATTAGCTCACCGATCTGATTTTTTCTCTCTTTTACAATATGTAAACATTATGCCTACAAGTCAACGGCAAGATCAGGTTTCGCTGTCACAATATCTACCAAAGACTTGTGAGGGGATTGGGCAGTTGTATAACGTAACTGTCCTCCACGGCTTGGTGGGTAGTTGGTGTAAGGGCCAAACTGGTAATAAGGGTCATGGAGTAGCCTGGGTATATTCAGTGCGTAAAACAGATTTTTGATATTTTGTTCGCTTTGCCATCTCCTTAGCAAGCATATTAGTGCCAGCCAGGGCTGAAAATTCAGTGACGAATATGACGTGCGGGAGATGACTGAGGAGAGTGATATTTCTCTCCTCAACCTTGGTCACCAACAACTGGCTTTTGGCAGAAAAAATAATGAATAACTATTATTTATCTGTAATCATTCATTTTTCCTCCTAATTTAACCGGCAGGTCTCAACTGTAGACATAGCTTGTGGCCACATCAATAAATAAAGATGAGTGTCGTGTGTCCTTCTAAAAGTAGGTACTACTTAGATTGTTCTTCTCGTGGCAGTCTACCATTAGATTTTCTTAAATTACCAAAAGGTAAATGAAATTATTTTACTGCTTTTATGAAATTAACGGTCATTCGCTTTATATTAGTGCTTCCAAAGAGGTTTTATTCACTTAAACTCAATTGTCTGAGGCGCTCCCTGAAGCAGGGCATATATTTACTGAGATGATTTAATGATGAATACTCAGTATTTATGGCGGCAAAACGCATTCCTTGGATGGTACCTTTCATAGCATAGAGTCATTTTAGCTCTGTAGTCTAATAATTTACAATATGGTGGCCCTGGGATAATTGAATATGTGAACTCGATCACCATCGTTTTACTTGTAAGATTAAATATACACAAGTTTCATTTCCGATCCATTATTGACACAATTTGTTTATTTTAATTTTACACTGCATTATATAACTGCGATATAATTTCAGATAATGCGCTCTCTGTGTGACTATGTGTGAGGTAGGGAATCTTACCCCAAGTGTATAAACGATAAATACTCGAAGATCACTCAGTCAGCAGAGCAAATTCAAATAAGTGACACTTTACGAGTTAAATCTAAAAAAAATATAGCAAGAGGCATAGAACCACTTCTGCTTTAAATATTAGATTCCAAGTACATACGAAAGAATGAATATTAAATGATTTTAAATTCTTAATAAGAAATGCCCCTTAAACCGGTAACAAGAAAGAAGAGCAATTGAACGCATATCTGCGTCCAACAACAGGTTTTGTATCCGTTCACCATGGAGGAATATCTTGATCAATTACATCCCCTCGATAAGTATTGCCGGAAGACAACATGTTATGGACTGTCAAAACCTTGGTTACTACGAAGAAAACGAAGGATTGACGTCACATGACACGTTGCATAATGTCCATCGTCAGTCGGGAGACTTTTGAGTTGTTTTAAGGAAGGAAAGGAGATAATCAAATGCAGAATGAAGCGGATCCTTATTCTAAAATATGCCATTAAATAAACACATATACATAATCAGACATGTAAGACATTCCACATCTTCGAAGTTTGGAGAATCTTGCAGCATATTTCTACATTTTTGCAGATATCAGTTAAGAAGTGTCTGAAGTATTTAAACATTATATTACGATCTTCCCTCGCTAATCGTGGAGTTTCCTAAAAGTAAGACATTTGGCAGGACCAATTTCAATAAGTACGTGCATAAGAAAAAGGAAAACTATTTTTTGTTGAAATTATGAAATGAAATTACAAGTATTAGGAGTGGGTACCAAATTTTTTTAATTATTTTTACTTGTTGAAATTATAGTCTCCGTTAAAGTATTCTCATAGTGAATATATGAACTTGTCCCGATGGTTTTCCCACAGCTGGTAATATTTTTGGAATTGCTGAAGAGGAACGTCGTCAAAGGCCTTCAGCGATTTTTCTTTGACATCCTTCACGGTATAAAAACGCTTTTCTTTGATTTCTTTTTCCATAAGAGAGAACAAGATAAATTCGCACGGAGCGAGATCAGACGAGTAATTAGGGCGAGGGACAACAGTCATTTTTTGCCACAAACTGTTGAACACGGAGAGCGGTATGGGCTGGGGCGTTGTCGTGGAAAAGAAACCAACCAGAGGGTACCCAAATATTACCAGAATAATCCATGGCAGGGGAGAATTTGGCACGCTGCGAAAGGTCACAAAACAGCGTGCATTCAGCGTGATCTAGGAACCATTATTTTTTGTTAGTTTGAATTAGATGTATTATTTTAAATTAGAAAATGTGGTGTACGCCCCATAGTATAGAGCAACGGACGCCCCGATGCCCTGCCATTCCTCCGCAATCCATTTTTCATAGCAGGGTGGCAACAGGGTGCAATATTGAACGAGAACATAGCCCGGCCGACGGCTCATTATTTTATCACTACATTGTAACAACGAAGACACCCGAAGTTGCACGTCTAACAGTTCGGAAGCATATTAAGTAGGGGAAAACAACGCCAAACCGAACGAAACCAACCTCTTCAAGGCAGTGCTTTGTGGGTACTCTATGCGGATTTTAAATTAGTGCGGGATTCACTGAAAGTAACGAGTTTCATGCTTGGGTTCAAAGGAGAGGTTCTTCGCTGCGCTGCGTACGTGGTCAGCATTTCTGCATGGGACCCATTCCCCGTATTTTTTATACAATTAAATGGAAAGTGTGTTTCAAAGTTATTAAAACCCTAACTGCACCCGAAGAATTTATTTCTCCCGCGCAAAAGTTATATCGGTATATTTATAGCAGGGTTTATTGGTACTTCATCTTTTATGGTATTTTTCTAAGAACGAATGAAAATTGAACTCTGCCAACAGTACTTAGTGAACTATTCTCGTGGGAGTCAAATTTTCGGTCGGAGCTAGCCTCTCTGGTTATGACACAGAAGGTTATAAATACTATGTTACATTTTGATATCATTTGACAACCGTTAGTGAAACCCAAAAAGACTACCTACTAGCAACTGAAAAAAGAAAAGTCTGGTTTATGGCTGCTAGAAAACCATTTCAGCCAATCAATAGACATTCTCGTTTACAAAGACATTTGAATCGCTTACTGTACTTCTATAAAACAGTATACTTAACCATCATCAACATAGCTACTGGTTGGCCATGGAGAAAATGGCCTTTTTAAATTCACTTAAAAAAAGACTCAATTTTCTCTGATGGAAGTTTTTTCATCTTATTTTAATTTTCTTCATATGCATACAATTATGTTGTGCAACATGTAGAATTAATTCAATTCCGTGTTATTCGATGTACGACTATTAGTACAATTTTGAATTCATTAAACAATGTGAAGTCTCATGGTTTTAATTTATTAAAAATTAATTATAGCATTATTTTGTCTTTTTTGCATATTTCAGGGTATAAAGGTATATTTTGAGCATAAGTTTATGCATTCATTAGAGATACTTTGTGCATAAGTTTCCGAGGTCTGCATATAAAGGTAGCTACAGAGGCAGAGATTTAACTGTACAAACAAAATCAACTTCAGAACCACGTAAAACGACGGAAGCTATTAACGATGAAATATAATTAGATATATTACGATCGTTCTGTTCCACCGATGCTAACGCCCACACTACGCAAAAAACTCCGGTCGTAAAAACTTTTCCTGAAAACAAAGTAAATGCGACAAAATCATTAGCTACGCGCTTGAACAAACCTTCCAAGAAACGAAAAAAACAGGAAAGCAATTTCACATGTGTGTGACTCTACTACCCAAGTGGTTTCTATAAGAACCGTGATGAAAGACTTTCAAACTTTTAGATAGATTTTCAAAAGAATTATCTCAGTTTTACTTCAATGAAACTATATTTTCTGAGAGCAACGAAAACCCTGTTGGTCTACTCTGAACTGCAAAGCTCAACGAACCTATGTATTCCCAAAGTAAGTTCATTCATATTTGTATTTATTCGCATTAGAGGGAATGAAAAACTTGAGCTCGAGGCTCTACACAATTCGAATTCCATTGACCGTTAACAAATGGCAAAATAAAACGCAGTGAATAGGCTCACAGGACAGACAAAGGACCTTTTCAAAGAATAGCTTAAAAATATGAGGTTGCCAAGGAGCTGAACAGTTGGACAAATTTTTAAAAGTTTTACCAAAATAGATGAACCATAAATTGGAAGAAAGGAAAGACAAAAGTCACGGATTCCAATTTACAGTCGATCAAGGAAACGGAGGAAAATTCCACCTATCTGTCTCTCAGATTCCCCCGGGGGAAAGAAAAGCCTTCCCCCTTGATGACAAGTGTAGACAGGCATGTATTTTGCGACTGTCGAAGGCGCCGCCTTGCCGACAATGTGGGCATATAAATTTAAAAATAAACTCACACGAGCCCTAAATTCACTAGTCGCTCCTCAAGCGGTCGGTCACTGCTCACCATCAAAGGAAAATGATCGAAAGCCTCTGTTTTTGCCCGAGGAGGCGCGCGGGAACGGGAGACGGTCGAGGGACGCGTGGGACACGCACACCGAGGCGCTGCTGCGGTGGGAGGAACATTGGAGAAAGAGAACGACAAATTGGAAATGCTCCGAAGGCGTTGATAGTGGCAGGAAAGTCACTCCAACCGTGGATCTATAATTGAATTTCTGAAGGTGGAAGATTAACGATACATACCTATTTTGCCATGATTCTGCACGAACATGGAAGACAATGAAATAAAATGATGATTTTACGAGCTTGGGCGAGTTGAGTCCAGGAATATAATTTAAATTGGAAAATTAAAAAAAAACCACGAGAAAAGAAAGCGTTAAAATTTTCTTCCTAAAATGTATCATGATAAGAGAAAAAATTATCACAAAAGAGGTGCTGTACCCAAAAATTAACCGATTTCATTCACCGATTTCATTCTGAAATCCGAATGGTTGCCAGTTCTCTCATTACTTACTCTCTACTATGAATAATTTGGTAACAGAAATCAATAGATGACAGTTGCTACTGTAAAATTTGACTCTTAAGCGCATTAGAAATTTAAATCCACTAACCACGTGGCAATACGTTAATATCAATATTGAGCCAGCGGAGTATAACGACGCTGAAGGATGCGGTTTCAGTATGTTTACTTTCGAGGTGAATTCGAGTATGTTAATTCAAGTAATTAATAACATAATGAAAATATAGTGGTGAAATTATGTCAAACCATTCAATAATTTACGGTTACGGCACTTACGGGAAAGGAACTGGCCTCCCAACCCCGTTGTGTGAATTTCACACGCCGTTTGAGCTTAGTACTGGGCGAGCTCTACCCTCCACTAACAAACCGACCTTCGGGTTCATTAATGTCATTTGATTTGATGGGAAATACATGGTATAGTGCGTTTGTTAATTTGAAGAGGACATGCGATAGGATATAACGATGAAAGTTGAGTAAGGTTTCATGAGAAAATAGAGTGAATGAGCAGTTAATGACTGATATAAGAGCGATATTAGAAAATAGCACAAGTATAAGAGTGAATAAGTCAGAGTAGAAGTAACTGGCTTGAAATATAGCTTTGTGAGAAACAAGGAAGCGCAATTACACCATAGCTGTTCAATATTTTTATGGGCAAACAGGGGAGAGATGGATTCGTGGATAAGGTAGGTATACTAATTGGAAATGAAAACACTCATTTCCCAATACGCCGACGCGTGTCGCTGGCTGAAAGGCCACTAGATTTAAAGGGAACTTAGGATAGCTTAAGTTTTCTACAGAGAAAGAAATTGAGGATAGATCCAAAACTACGAGTAGTCGTAAAGTAGACAAGTGTATCAACTACCTGCTCAAGTTTAAGCCCTCCCACTTCAACGTTTAACTTAGCCATCCTATGTCTCGAAAACCTCATTACCTTTGTTTTCTTCTCGCTTATTTTTTGCTCATTCCATACCTCTCAAACTGGCTCTGTAGTGATCTTATCAATGACTGCAACTCCTTTGCTGACTGACTAACGAAAGTTTGACCGTCTGCAAATCTGACTGGAATAGTTCCCCAACTACTGTCACTCCTACGTCTAGTAATTCACACACCTCCCTTACCATTTCTCCTCTACGCATACGTTGAAAGCATAGTGAAATAATTCCGTAAGTCGATGGTTTTCGTAAATCTTAGTTGAAGTTTTGCGTAAAATTGTAGAACAGATGAAGGGATGAAAGGCGTGCGAATGCTGGCACAAAGGTGGTTGGTAGTAAATATAGTATACTAAACTCTGAATGCATACCTAATGTAGTGCATGATAGTGAACTGCTCACTACATTTCTGCATGGCAGTGAAACTTGGGGTATACTAAGATAAGCATACATTTTTCAATTGAATGCTGTGGGCATGAAGTACTTGAGAAGTGTTGGTGGTAAAACTGGTGAGATAGGGTGAAGAATAGGTGGGTCATGAAAGAATGTGGATTGGAGTAGCCAGCAATAGACGTGTATAAAAGAAGGGTGCTATGCTGGTTTGGTCATGGTGAGTGAATGGATAACAGTCGAATTACAATCAGATTTATGGAAGAATGTTAAATGGTTTAGGAGGAAGGCATAGACCAAGAGAAAGCCATAGGTTAAAGTGGTAAAAAAGACCCTCAAGACAAGGATTATTAGAAATCTCAGAAACGAGTGTTCATGAAATAATGTATGAATGTGTCAGAGGAGAAAGAAGTGTACCAGGTCAGGGCACCAAGATAGACCAGTGTTTCCGAACCGGCGGGACGTGTCCCACTTTGAAGCGTATTTGGCGGGACGCGAGCACGATGAAGTATTATTGAAATTAAGGAATTTGTAATAGCTATGATACGGGAATATATTAATTTATATAAGTATACAACTCTTCCTTCATATATAGTAAGTAAAATTAATTTAGTATAACCATTATTATCCTAATAGAATTGAAACAATCATTACACAACTTACAAAAATAAAATTACATCATTTACGTGTATGTAATTTATCTGACTACACTAGGAATTGGAAGCCGCGGGCTAACCTTCTTAAGCTTGGCTATAGCTTCCGCGTCAAGCGTTTCCATGGGTATCCGAGAGAGACCGTCCTCTTCCTCCTCGGCCTCCTCGTGGAGTTCCTCCGTCTCGCTGACCTCCTCCTCATTATTGGACTGTGGAGATAAGGAACAGAATTAAACCAAGAGCTATAGCCAATTGATCTATTATATCATTAGAATGCCCAATACCTAATCGCGAAAAGTAATTTTCCGACTGCACTGTATTGAGAATATTTTCAAAGAAAACCAAGCCCTGATTCTGCATTTGACAGTTGCTGAAATTTCCAAGTAATAACTTCCAAAAACTATCTATCACGACGGTTAAAGATATATTCCATCGCTATTAGTTAGTTGGTTGTTGAGCCAGTTGCAGAGCCATTGCTGGATTCTTGAGTGAATACGACGTATGTATAAAAGGAATCCGCTCTTCGGACCGGGGAAAAATGTTGTATTTGAAGGGGTTGGAACCCTAATCCTCTTCAAAGTAGGTCCCTTGCACGTTCACACACACACAGCTCACTGATCCTTCCGCTGCTGGGAAAACTTCTGGAAGGCGTCTTTTGGAATACCCTCCATCACCTATACCGTTGCGTTTAGCATTACCTCCTCTCTTGTCTCGAATCGGGAGCTTTCCGGGACGTATTCGTACACCAATGACACAACTCTAGCTATCGCGGTGATGAAAAACTGAGGATCGGTGTTGGCAGTACCCAACATGCCCTCAGCTACGCCAAGACCCAGTTGTTTCTGTTTATGCGTCAGCAGCTTGGGGACAGATTTCACAGCCACTCGGTGCATGTCCGATTTGTCTTGTAAAATTGGATGTGCCGAATCTTTATTGAACCCAACCATGTCAGCGATATCCCATACTGTCAAATGACTGAAATCTACACGATACTCCGCAAGCCGCCGCTAGGGCGTGTGGCAGGAGGG
>LYUA01000276.1:133130-155097 GCA_002093875.1 Calopteryx splendens | reverse complement strand
AACCCACCCACCCACCCTCCGCTCACCTCCCTCAAAAGTCGGGTACTGACAAGTATCTCTATCTTCTCAGACGAAAGGATGACTGCTCCCGAAAGTTATCCATGTTGTGAGCAAAGAAAACGTTCACATTCGCCCAGTCGGACATTGCAATCGTTGCTTTAGATACTCGAAATGAAGTATATGGTTTTCATTGGACTGATATTAAATGCATTATTAGTGAATGAAATAAGGAAAAACTATGTTTTTCTTCCACTGAATTTTATTTAGGTGCAAATATATTCAACGCTTAGGCGTCATCTTCAGAAGTGTTGAAACTAGTTGCACCTAAATAAAATTCAATGTAAGAAAAACATAGTTTTTCCTTATTTCATGAACATCAACTTCTACATAGCTGAGCCTGATACCATTAACTTCATCATTAGAGAATTTGAGCTGCATTGGAAAAGTAAACGAGCCCAATGGATGGAATTGAAGAGTTTCAAAAGAAAAATTGTAGTCAGTTACCAATGAAAGCGGTAACTTTATTACTGAAATAGTGAGATACTATTAATACGCGTTACATTAAATGCAGAACAAAACTCCAGTTTACTTTTCATTAACCCCACCAGTGCGTGCAATAACTTTACAGTTGCCCAATCACTGTGTATGCTTGAAAGCTACGTATGTTTCCATTTTCAGAAAATTAAAGAGAACCAGAGTAATATATTCTAGCATAGGCTATGTGATCGCTGATGTTATGTGGCTTGTAATGCTGTCCACAAAAGAAGCGAAAGCTACACAGAATGTTTCAGACGCATGAAATCCCAAGTGATTATTTATCACAACTTCTTAACCAATACTTAAGACGTAAATTTTTCATCTTTTCCACATCAAAGTTGGAATCAGAACGGTGAGCTTTCACCCTACTTCGCGAGAAGAAAAATTATCATCCATCAAATGCTATTAATAAGTGTGAGGCAATAAGGCGACCCAGCAAGAAATCCCATTTTGTGCCTGCTTGCGGTATTTCCTTAGCGTTGGATTTAAAAATTATATTAGACAAGAAAGAGATGTCGAGCATTACTACAATATCGTTCAACGTTGAACATATGACCGGTTTATGAAAAACGTTGAGTCAAATTAACGTCAACGTGTGGAATTTCACCGTCTCCGAACAAACGGCGAAGTTAATAAAAAAAACATAAAATAACACCCGAACTACTTTACAAAAAACACTGTAATTCGGATGAATTTGAATAAACGGTAAATGATAATAAAGCTCCTTCTCCTCATCGTGAGGTAGTTACCTTTTGAATGAACGTTCCATTTACGCTAAATTTCAGCTAAAAGTCGTAAAAAAGAAAATAAATGCTAATCCAATATTATAATCAACCACGTTTACATTTACCGCATAATCTGATAGATACAATATTTTCCCGAGGGTTCAAATAAAGACTAAAAGCTGCTGATGGGACGCGTAAGCGCGTACAAGTTGCTGGTTCATTCGATTTTAAGTTAGACTTTAATTAAATTGAACCTTCATTTTTTCATAAAACAAGCTTTTTTTACTCATTTTTATTATGTTAATGAATTTATTCTAGAAGGTGGCCATTAATTTCATTCCGAAGTCTCATTCCTCTTTCCAAGTACCACAAGAAACTTCATACTATGAGATGAAATCTGTGTATATACTGAAGATAAACTATAAACAGATTGAAGGTCACATAACCGTAAAAGTTTTATCGCTTCCCCATCAAACCGCAGCTTCCTCACGCAATGGAGAAAGTATGAGTTGAATCAGCTTCCATTAACAAAGGCATAGTTTCATAATCAGAAAATGTACGAATCATTTGCATCTTGTTGACCTAGGAAAATTACATTTTCCAAATTAAATATTACTTTCCAAGAGAGACAGAACTATAGGAAAGGACCCCTCAAACAAACCACCTTTTTTCATAGCATATATTTGTGAAGGATTTTGTTAGTGCATGCCATTCATTCAACAGACAAAAGCCAACTAGAACACTATGCAATAATTACTGGTACTATTTTGAAAAAACATGCCGATTGAGAAATTAGTAACACCAATTAATATCCCTATCAATGGAAGTAGTGGTACTTTCTGTCTATTGGTACGGTGAAGTACGTAAGCTAATGCCAAAAAGAAGGCATAACATATTATAGGACGAAAAACGCACACAAGCGATTACCTATAAACATCATGTGGAGCCTATCGTTGAGAAAAGGAAGGGGATTAAGTGTTTTGTAAGCTCAGAAATAACTCATCCGCTAAGGAAGTGCCCAGAAAAGCACCTGACACCTAGAGTCAATGGACGGGACCGCAAGCGTACAAATTGACACATTTTAAGCTGGAAAAAGGTGCTTAAGTGCTTTCACTGATCAACTGGACATCCGTGCAACAAACGATAGAATGGTAGCACTTTTGCATAGGAACCGAAATTAATTCAACCAATCGAATTCATCTTCAATCTCATTTTACACTTTAAACAATGCAAAACATTCAAGCCTATTAACAAGTGGATAATGAATAGGTATTAGCCATTTATCTCGCATTTCCTCTTTATTATATTACTTATTTTGGTTTCCAAAAATTATTTTATTGATACTAAATATTGGTTTAAATTAGAAAAAAGTAATATGGAATAATAATCCAAAATTATTACAGTTGTCACATATATCATGTACGCCCTTAAAACTCGATTAACACATACTTGAGGTATTGTTAATTTGCTACACCTGCTAGTTTCTACTGGGCGAGCAGAGAATCCTTCCCCATGGAATAAATAGCCTCATAATTCTACTTGGAGCTCGTTTGTCAAAGCTACTACTTAATTTACAAGTCCTCTAAAAATAATCGCAAGCACACTATAAAACATCCTAAACCACATACGCTGTAAATAATAGACCTGATAACAGCTGAAGCAGATTTACCGCCATTAGAAGGTTCTGCATGAGCAAACCACTTGGGCTTGTAAATGACTTGTAGCTTTGAGAAATGGAGCCCAGAACGTTCCGGAAGAGATTTAAATCCGAAGCGTTATGCACGCCTTTGTTCTATACGGCATTTTAGTCTGAGGTATTGAAAAATGAAAAGAAATTTGGCCAGGAGCCGTCAGTGACAAGACAAGACAAAAAGAGAAAAAGCAAATAGTGCCCTACAGCGTAATAATAATTTTATTCTGAAAATAAAAATAAATTGGACGTTTCTAATCTGCTCGGCGATAAGCGTTTCGAATAAATAATTTATGCATTAACTACGGAAAAAATAGGAAATTTAATGATTGCGGTATTTAGCCGTCAATAGCAGTTCAGCATTGATCCTCCACTGTCAACCCTCTACCCTAAAATTCCCTCTCTTGATGCAAAAGAATGATCTCGGAGGGATTGAAATATTGTAACAGGAGATCGTTTATATTCCATAGAACACTGGTTTAGGATTTTCCAAATTAATAGCTTTACAACAAAGAGCTCAACATAACTAGTTCCATGATAAATAACATGACTTTTCCAAGACCTTCATTTCATACGCATTTGACTGCATTGCCTAAAACTTTCAAATTGTAAAGGGCTCTCTTCTTTTTAGGCGTTTACATGTTTCTTCACCGCCCCTCCACCTGAGCACCGAATCTTCCCTCGACATTACAATACTAATAACTTGAGGAATAGCTGAATTGAGAAATAGCGAACGTCGACATTGAATGAGGATACAACTTCAAAAGTTCAGCATCGACTTCCCATCGATAATAAAACCGGCCGTGACGCAATTGACTTGTAACGGAGGCGACCACGGAAATCTATGCTCGAGAAGAACGCAGATGCATAGAATCCGTGCTCACGGATCGCCCGAGGAAGGATGGACTCGAACACGCCCCGAGTAAACAGTGGCGCAAAGGGCCGTTCGGTACGAAAATCTCGCGGTTCAGTTCAAAAATCCCGAATGAAATGGAGTGGGCAGCGAGGCGGAGGATGCGGTGGGTGTGGGGAGGGAATGGGTTGGGAGCGGAGGAGAACTACCACTTCGCCAACGAGGACTTTGGGCGGGACGGGGATGGAGAAGAGGAGTGAGGGGTGAGGAGGAATAGCGCAAACAAGAGGGATATCGATATGGGCACGAAGGGAAGGGAGCGGCGAATAGACGGAAGGCATGAGATGGTGGGTGGCATGAGCAGAGGAAGATATGGAAGGACGAAAAGAGCCAAGCCAAGTTTAAACAAAAATATCACGTAATAACCTGTTACCTTTCATTGCAAGCGTAAATTCTCGATTATGTAAACCCAGATTCATATGTCGGGTAATAAGAAGGCAAAGAGAAATTTAGAGCACCTAATATTAACTTTCTGTCAAAATTTCAAGAGTTGAGCAAATTATACTATGTATTTAGTTTACTTAAAGCAAATTCAATCATTCTGTAACCAACCACAGTAATCAACCCGAAGGTTGGTTTGATTGGTGAGGGTAGAGCTCAGCTTCTTACTACTTAGGGTAATGGAGCGAATTTCTTTCATTGCGCCGCCTGCAGTTTCCAATCTGGTACCCGAAAATTCAATTAAAAATTTCATTTCCTAATATAATCGTATCAAAGTAAAAGTTGTATCCCATCCCCTAGGGTTGATTACTATGATAATGATTAAACAAAGGCAGAAGTTTAAGAACGTTTTTCACCGTTTCTATAGAAACTCTTCACCATCTGCCAACAGAAACATTGGGGAAAAATTCTATTATGGGAGTGAGGCGGCCGTGTTGTCTTAAGTGTGGCTTCGGGTCTGCCCGATTAGTTAACGGGTTAATTTCAAGCTGAAGCGGAATCGATGAAAATAACGGGAAAGCCCAACGCTTTGGTGATTCTCAAAATCGCAATACAAATACAAACCACGTGTCCCAAGTTTAAAGTTCAACAACACCTATTTAGGAAAAGTTTTAAGAAAACGTTAAAGCACACTTTCCTGTAACACTGTGTTCCTATTTCTTTCTCTTCGAAATGGACGTAAGCAGGATGCTTGAAAGGAAAGCAACGAGTGGCCACCGAAGGCCTCAACATCATTTATACACCTCAATACAGGAACAAAGAGGAGTTCACGTTACAAAAATATTTTCATGAAAAATAAATGTCTCTTAATGCAGACTCGTTGCACGAGAGTAAAATGGCTGCTTCCGATTTTACGACAAAATGTAAAAAGAAAGAAATATTCATTTATCTTTATTCCACCGAATCACAAAGGCATTGTAGTGCAAGCTGATGGGTGACGGTGATCGGAAGAATCATAATATTTGAACAATCAGTAAGTAAGCCATAGACCTTGACTTACAAGCTCCTCTTTTTTATCCTGTCTCCTAATAATTTTCATCTCCGGTCTAGCATCTAGCATTTTACCGTATAACTGAGCCTACCATTGCGTCCGAAATACAGAATTTTAAAAAATAGGTACAAAAATGTTACCCATTACCTCTCTGCCACAATAACCTAACTCTTAAATGGAATAACATTTTGTATCGTGTTGAAATACCAAAACTGATAAGCGTATTTAAGGAAAAAGACGGTTTTGCCTCACCTCAAATGAATGGTCATCAAACAGAGACCGGAAATTGAAGTATGCCAAGGTTTCTCAATCAATAGCATACATAATACTTGCCGATAGAGCTCAGCGATATGACGATATATCGACAACATGTGAATGTGTGTCGAATGAGGAATTTGAACGAACCAAACCGCTAAGGCTTGACAAATACCGTCCAGTAATAACATGCACGACATATCCAGTCGACGAACAACGGTGACCGGTGTACGTGAATATCGACGATATGGATTAAATCTATTACCAATTAAGATGCTAAGAATGCGGAATACGACTATTATCGATAAAAGGATTGTAAGTGTGTGGTCGATGGTACCGACGTGAATTTATCGTCGATTTTGCTCATCCCGTTCATATTGCCATGCGGATATACGGATAAATATAAGATCTTCACCTCAATCTTATCGAAGTACGATAAGGGAAATTTAAAATATCGCACAGCTATGTATTCCAGCCAAAACTAGTCGATGACAGCTGATAGCCAAGAGCTGTCGACACTGGGCAGATTGTAACAACTAGGTAAAAACGAATTAAACGTCAGAAATTTACATATCTGCCTTTCCTAAGCATGTTGATAATGAAGTCAAACCACCTTACTCAATTATTATTCATAACTCTCCATGATCGTAGAACATGTACCCCTATGGGGATAAAAAATTGAAAATTTTGTAACACGCCAATGAAATAAGCTATAAAGCCACCTCATCTTACACAATCCGATTTATGCATTGATAATAGAACCATGATACCTATGCTTCATGGCGAACGTCTTGATATCATAGAACGATCTTTACCACAATAATTTGTTCCCAGAGTGAAAAATCAACCAGCGAAAGATTTTCAAATATTTATCCAAAAATAGTAAAATTTTAGACAAAGAAAAAGAGCTGCAACATAAAACTGGTAAATATACGGGCGATAGGTAAATAAGAACGATTAATAGCGATGGGTATGTTTTTGAATTTAATTGTAGCCTGTGTGTTGCATAGATAGTTAGCCTCATCAATTTTTTCTTCTCTAATTGCAACTCCTAGCAACTCTTCCTGCACGCGTAGAGTACTATTATATGCTTCGATATACCTTAATAAATCTGTTGTTATAATGCTCTCTCACCGCTTGATTTTCTAACCTCTCCTTTTGTCATTAACAATTGTGTTACGTTTAATTTTGACAGTAGCCATCCGGTGAGGACACATACCTTGCCGCACACGCACGGAATGCCATGTAGAAGTGGATGAACATTGATCATTTTGTTGAACCTTAAACGAATTGATTAACAAGGCTGACGAACTATAAGCATACAATTAATGAGCATGACAAATCAAATGCTCCCGATTACAGGAAATACATACATGCACAAACACGCAGGAAATAAAATGAAATCTCCCCAAAGACGTAAAATAAAATTTCAATGAGACACGTGCAGAGTACCTTCCCGGAAGGTAAGCGAATTGAAACTAATCGAATGACTCACACGTCTAAAAATACTACGGACAAACCCAGAAGAGCGATGAGACATTAATTCACCATTGCTAGTCTATACGAGATCGCAGATGCAAGACTAAGAATTCGAAGAGCACCTTTTACCCACTCCTCTTGAGCTGCCGCTCCACTCCTGCCAGGCTTCGTCCTCACTCTTGCCGCACCTCTTTCCGATTAGTGAGGAGGCGCTAACGATCACTCTCGGTGCTGAATCAAATCCCAATTAACCGGGCACGATCATCAGATGAGAGGAATTAGACATTGACATAGAATGAGCTTATGCGCAACATCAACCTGCTATTTAAATGACCGATCACGCAAATATCCTGAATGATATCCAATATGATGAATGGTATCCAATATTTGCCATAAAAGTTCGACCCAATCAGGTACGATCTAAACTTAACCATAAATGACGCCACAATTTTTAATTAATTCGAAAAAGTCGAGCTGGAAGTGAATTCGTACTAAATTAATCGTTTAACAATAATCTTAGTTCTTCCACAATATGTTGAGTCATGAGTATTTCCATATCGGTATCGGTCCAAGGATTTTACAAAAAATCTCGATGATAAAGACAAAGACACAGGGAGTAGAGGAGAACTTCATTTAAATATTCATGTAATTCATGTAAATAGGTATTGTAAATAGGTTGGATTTCTCAGGTATATTTCAATAGGATTTTTTTCTGAAGTTCTTTACAAAATATATTACAAAACCCATTGCACTAAAGAATTTTGTGTCATTAATGCAAGATTTAATAACAGACATATTCAAATTGATATTTTCTCTGCGAGCGGTAAGCTTTTTGGGGCCACTTTGCTAAAAAACCTTTTGTACTCATAACACACATTGTTCATGACTAATAAACCCTCATAACAGATAACAGTCAATTTCGATTCTAAATTAATAATTTTAACTTAACTACTGTACTCCATTCAAAGCTGTGTTATTCATAGTTATTTTCTTTTAAAATGCATAACATCTCTAAAATTTGCCACCATTTAAGAAATGCGTAATGTTGATATTTCTTGTCTATTGGGGTATGCCCTTCTCCTACATTCCAAGTCGTTCCTACACAGAATGATGAAATTCATAAGCGACTTAAAATAAATAAAATTGAGTCTGCATCGACTCCATTTCACATTTAAGATACATTCTTAACGTTTTAAACCTTTTATTCCCTTACTAGTACAAAGCCAGTTTAAAAATCACACTGAAATTAATACAAAATAAATGAAGAACTCATTGAATTTTATTTTCTTCACAACTCTAACCCATCTCCCTTAACGGAAATTTTTTTCGTAAACGGTTAGCATCTCAACACCCAAGTCACGTTCACGTAAAACACAGCACACGGCTTGACATAAGCTTCCTTCATCCTCAAAAATCGAAAAAGTGGGACAGCACAGAGGACATCGTGTGCTCCCTTCTACCCGTCACCTATAGAAGAAAAAAACATTTCGCCATGTGGCAAGGTAATGCTCGAAGTCGCCGATCTCAACTCATCCTCCCACACGCGGCGAGGCGCAGGATTTCCGAAAATGACACGCGAGCTGGCGAACACAACAGCAATCCGGAAATCACGTCGCTCCACGGCGAAGGGTGATGAAATGCCAAATTAGCGCTGGCTTCATAAAGCGATTCGATTAGATGGGGAACGGGGACAGACTGTTGCAACTTGCAGGTGATGCTACCGAAGAGGTCAGGGATTACCGAGGGCAGGAAATTACTCCCCCTCACGCACCAACTTGACGGTTTCGGAGTGAAAAAGCAGATATTGTCAACAACAATAGGCCATGAGCGCCAATCTTCCTGTACGCCGACATCCGATAAGTGGGGAGTGGGGAAGTTCCTTGACTTGAATCCACTAGCACGGGCCATATAAATATAGCTCGATGATCCAAACACAACGGTGAAAGTACTATCTCCAGGAAACCAAAGAAAGCTGATCAAAACTGCTTTATCACCCGAATCCATTGGGTATAAATCTATAAATTGATAATTCAAAAAACCTTTCTTAGCTACGTAAAAATCCCATACTATTAAGACATCGGTTTAAAGGAGCAGTTAAAATAAATTATAATTGCATACAACATTATTCTCTCAGTAGATTTTTTCTTTCTATTACGGCTTATGTACTAACCAATGCCCCTGCTTCGGCTTTCATAGTACCGTAGAGAAACTCAAAATCGGTGTCATTTTTTATGAAGAAAAGTGTTTTGTCTCATTACTCCTATTTGTAATAGAAATAGTTGGGTTTTTCACTGACGCTTCCGTTAAACCTAGTTGCGAAAGTAATTGTAAAATAAACACATCGAGGAAAGGTCGCAGATGACACAATTTTTTTATTAAGGACATTTGTGTCCGATTTTTTCGTGTGCAATGATATCACCGCTGGTCGCTTCATAATAAGAACACTCAGGGAGTTCCGTTATTACGTTTCGAATAGCTAGGAATTTGTTACGACGGTTTCATGATCATGAAGTCAACTCAACGTTTATATTCTCTTCGTTGAAGCACACAAAAACGAATGACACTCATCATTAAGGCGATCGTCCTCTTTTCCCAAAGGATACTTAATGTAGGCCACGAGACAGTCGCGCACTTCAAGAACTCCTATTTCCATGATCGGGCTCCCCATCGTGGAGACGATATTCTTCGCAATGCGCATCACAGCACATCACTCGTACCCGAGGAGGGTTGCGAGAACATTCGATTTCGGGATCTAACACAAGAGATGGACAATCCAATCGCTCTCTACCGGAAATAATGCACATTTTTCTGACATACTTAATATTCCGGGAAACGGAGAAGTGAAAGAGCGTTGCACAATATCTCACTCCCTACCTCTCCACGCTGGGGGAACTATTCTCGTATTTCGTCCCGCCGGTAAGTTAGCTACAAGGGTTTATTATAGTGAATCAAAGTGCGGCGGTGATAATGAAAGTGGTATTTCAATGGGAATGACAAAATGGGCGGCGGGAGAAAACGGGGTGACTCACCTCTCGCCCCGAGGTGAGAACTTTGGGACGGAAAAAGAGAGAGAGAGAGAGGAAGAATGTCAACTCGAAGCGCTTACCGAGGCGTGAAAATTCGTGCATGGACGACAGCTTTTCTTCCACAATGCATGCCAATGTACGCCAGCGTCAAGAGAGGAAAAATAAGTTACGAGGCTGCTATTACGAGGCACGGCACTGTGTATCCCGTACGGAGGTTCGCAAGAAATGCATAATGACGGTGTTGAAACACGAGTTTCGTGATACTGCGTTGACCTCTTCAAAATGATCTAAATGCGAGTAACGCGAGATTATTTCCGCGGAAAACCCAGACACAAACGTGTACCAGCTGCTAACTACTTGAAAACTAGTTATTGCGAGCGTAATGGACTAATCAACCATATGAAATATTACTAGGATTCTCGCTAGGTGTTCTTTCAGAATGGCGTAGTTATACCTTTTGCAAGTAATTCAATTATACAGTTAAAGTCAAAATTCAGTATTCAGAAGTTCAACCGTAAGATTTTATTAGCATCACTCGTTGATGCAATCATATGATAACTTAATATAGGTGAAAACCAAAGCGATAGAAAAAGAAAAGAAAGGAAAGAATCCTGCTCTACTTCTTATTCAAGCAAAAGGGCCATTATTATCGAGCTAAATGATGAATTATTGTTGAAATCACGCATTACAGTTGTTAAATAGAAAACTGCCACCTCTCCAACAGTCAGTTATTGAGTAACCAGTAGCTTTGAGTAACCCAGTAGTTGAGTTATTGAGTAAAAGTTTCATGCAAAATTTTTTATCGAAATAATTGGCATCATTTAACTACCAAATTGAAACTAAGAGAATTATAGGCGAAGAAAATACAAACTTCACGGAAAGGATACTATTGGTTTAGAGATGGTGGTATGCTGTCAAATGAACGCACCTAGATAAACCAAATTCACTAGGCACTAGACACTATTCACATGAATGAGGAAAAGTTTGATTAAATTTAAGTTATTATCGTGGTAAAAAGTACGGCGCATAATCAGGAAGCTTTATCTAATAAAGTTATCTCGGTATGATTAAGTTTAAAGAAGATTACATGAATACTCATCCAATGATATAGATTTCTGAAATTTAACAAGCTAATGCCCGACAATCCAAGTAGTGGAGATGTAGGATTCTGAGAATTTCGACATTATTGTGAATCTGACGTAACTGAAAATGTGCAAATAGTTATAATTCATACTGCCTTAAAAGGTAACTAATTGTTACACACTGGATATTCGGATAAAATTTCGTTTAAAAATAGATTTACAATAATTTGGAAGCCAGTGCTCAACGTTCACCTATGCCATTTATTTAAATCACAAAGAAAAAACGGGCATACGAAACTGTGACAGATATGCCGACTGATGTTTTTCAACTCGGAATCAATTGACCACAGTTCAGGACATTGTCATAGGTTTTTCAATTTTTATACGAGATAATCACCATCAAGCCTAGAAAAGGAGATTTCTGTTTGCACCAGAATGGCTTATTCTTGCCAGGGCAGTGCAACCCGGAGATTTGGTCGCGTTTTCGGAGTACAGCGTTTTTTTCTGACATTCACTCTCCCTATGTTATGAAGAGCTATTCATGGGCAGCACACCATCCATTTGTCGATAACCTGTAAACCTTTGGCCGTCGCCGCCGTTGGCTTCGTTGTGGCTAAGATAATGAGGAAGGGACTTGGTATTTTTTTCCTTCTTCGGTCGAAATTCAACAGAGAAGCAGACCTCGCGAATTTCTGCGCTTGAATTGAAGATTCACCATTCCAGTTCATAGAAAACGTTATCCAACAAACTGGATTAAATTCTATAAATAATATATATTGCCAGCATGTAATTATAAGGAGTTGGCAGAATGCCTCATCGATTTCCTAACGCATCCGACTACGGATGAAAGTTAAATTATGATCTAGTTAAATAATACGCGGTCTGATAAGTTGTAATTTCAATTGTTTTAGCCGAAGGAAGAGTATCACGAACACACAAGCCTTTAGACGCCTAATAATATTCCAGAGAACTGAAATATTCATTTCCGCAGACGATGTGCAAATATATCAATCTGTTATAATTATTAGCTACAGTAGGGTGATCTCTCCTGCAAAATGCTGTAAGTGCATCATACAGCGAAATGGGAAGAGCCGACAAGAATGGCGAATGCTGAAAAAAAGTCTTTCACGCGAAATGCAATCAATCAGGCCATGTCCGACTTGAAACAAATAGAAATCGACAAATGTTACGATCCTTTTTTTCCACGGCGGAATCTCGCACGGAGGCGCCAGTGGTGAGAGAGCGGAAGAGAAGACGGCGTAGGAGGGAGGCCCGGGTGGGTAAAGGGGGGGCGGTTGGTGAGCAATAGGGGGGCGTGGCGAGGGCGAGGGTGGGGCCGAAGCGCCAAAACGGGGAAGGGGGAGCGTCGGCAATCCACGGCGTCGGCGTCGTCACCGGGGCGACGGAGGCTCGTTTCGTCCACTCGCGGCGCTGCTCCAGCAAAAAGAGCATTCCATTTGCTATCGACGCCGCCACTGCAGTGGAGCCCCAGCGCTGCCGATAGAAATGTCGCCTCTGATAGGACGATCGTAAAAAGTAGATTGTGGCAACCGGTAAGAGCGATGAAGTTGGGTTCCTCGAAGCAAATGGAATTTCCAGAAACAAGAGCCTTTTCACGAGAAATAAATATTTATCCGTCACAATCTGTGTCTCATGGTGCAGGAATATGTCCGAAAGACGGCAAGGATTTCAGAATCCTGAGGAAAAAAAAACAGTTAACTGGATATAACGGAACGCTATTACATTTGCAATTCCATTTTTCATCAGAATTCTAATGAATACCGTTCACACTTAATGGCATTTCAGTTTCTCTGTGCTGGGATTATCAAAATGACGTAAACAACGAGATCTGTTGTGTTCGGAATACTACGCCTACTACTATTAAGTTAGCGAGAGGCTTTACTGGCACAGCGGTAGTAAACAGTTCGCAAATTCTACTTTCGCCAGCCATGATTCCACGGATATGGTTTTGGGCACGAATTATAGGCAGCAAATAACATTAGCGTTTTGTTATAATGTCTTGTTATTTCATGCCAACCCACAGCCAGAAGACAGTGGTCAACCTTTCCGAAGAAAGCATGCCGAATATTAATAGAGCATTCAACACGAAGACGGTTTGACAGGTGATGGTCGACCTCATTACGCCATCACATTAAATTCACATATTCAGAAAATAGGGGCTAGTTTCATCCAGTGCTGACTGCGGGGTCCCTGAAAGTTCTGGTATCCAGAAGTAACACGCGTCATTTAGCTGGGGGGGAGTCCAAGAGGCATCATCACCTCTGGTCAGTAGCTGAAGGCGCATCCCAGTGGACCATCAAGCCGAAAAATATGATATATTTTTCATCGTATAGCTACAAAGATCAGGAGATTCGAAGACACGGGTGAAGACCCGGTAATTCTCAAACTTCACCACCCACAGTTCTCAACCCGAAGGTTAGAATACCAGGTAAGAGCATAGTTCACCTAAAACTTAGGCATTCGGCAAGCCGTGTCGTGTAAAATTTGTGCAATGGGGTAGTTAAGGGCTAATGAGCTCCTTTTCACATGTCGTCTGTGGTTTTCCAGGAGGATCTAGTATGAAGAGACTTCGCACCTCGTGGGCGAAGCTGAGAATGCCCAAAGGCATTTTACGGTTTTGAAGCCGGGACGCTCTGCCCAGCAGTCGAGCATTCTACTCACCGGGTCACCACACTCTCTTAAATAGTCCCATTATATGAAATTAATCTCTATGGAAGCATCACATATCCCGAGATATACATTTCCTACGACGCTGAAGGGATACTAGTCTAGCTATTAGTTCAACCAAAAGAAGACATTAACTGGAAAAAAAAGTCGCGAAAAATATATGAGCGACATAGAACACGTAAGCAGTAAGACCAACCAGTGCATTCAGAACCCCGTTCACTTTCACGCACGACCTAAAATTCAAATGAAAGAAAACATGAATTTTGAATTTGGATCAAAAGACCGAACCCGAAACCATGTTTATAAATACGTCGCCTCCTCCGTAAATATACAACACCATTATCGCTTATTTATCGATCTCTCTACTAGTCCTGATGAAAGACCTTCGGGATCCGTCCAAGCATATTTCTTACAATTAGTGTCTCCCGACGTCCTGGTCTGCTCACCAAAAACTGAAAGGGAGCCACTCCAAGATCCAATGAGGATAAAAAAAATTAGCCTCACCACACCGTCTATAAATCGAGGTGGATGCAGTGGAAACAAAAATGACGGCGCCCGGGATTTTTCTAATCAGTGGAATCGCGAAGGGTGCGGAAGAGCCCACGACGAAGTCCAATCCGGAGGGGAGTCGCCGCGGCGGCTGCGGGGAGGCTCACGAGTCCAACGACTTTTCTTTTGAAATCTGCCCTTTTATGGACGCCGGCTCCTGTACAACGTCCAACATTTAATAACGGTAAAAGGAACGATTACAACCCTCCCGTTCGCCAACTCTCTCTTTCGTTGAGGAATGTGGGACGAGGCTGGAGCTGATATTTAAACGCTCTTCCCCGACTCCCATCCCGCCCTCAGCCGAATCTCCCTTCGCAGATCGAAAACATTGATAACTATGTCAAAATGAGGATGAAAGTATTGGAGAACATTCTTCGGTGCGTTTAGAATTTTCCTTTCGTGATGAGCGCGAGGGGATGCTCAAGAAGATTTTACGAGGGCGGACACAAATATGAGAATTGATGCCGAGGATTCTCTCAAAAAGGAAACTCTTTTGTTACCAGTTAAATGATTAAGACATTCTAAGCCGACTATTTCGAAGATACAAGTTTATCTCGCATGAATTTACACAGAAAAAATACCAGAGGTACCCAAATTTTGGATAATGAAATAAAGATACTAATATTTATAAATTAATTCGAATTTTCTACAGCTAATAGAATTGTCATGGCTTAAGGGAAATCTTCGACTTTGGAAAACCAAAACATTTATGCGCGATATTTCGCCTAACTAGAAGGAATTCCAGACGTAATAGACATAATATAATGAGAATAGCAAATAAGAAGAAAGAAAGTACTCGTACAACTGTATCCGACAATGTAAAACTTGTTGCAATGGACGAGATTGGAATAACCCTCGATATCCTCATATCCAACTGAAATGCATTGTGTACTCTTCATACCTACACCAGATTTGAAACATCAGTTCTTTAGCGTTCACCTGATCTAAAATTTCCCTATCCTCGTTTCAAGGACAACATTTTCCGACGCAATACATTCCTTTGGATATGTTTTCCATTTTCGCTTACAATAACATTTGCGCCACCATAATTAACTGCCTAAAGCGTTTTGCACCTAGTGTTTATTAGGCACATATTTCCCGCTTTTCTCGTGAGATTTCTAATTTCCTTCGGTATGAATTCAACTTTCTTTTCCGGCTATTTCTGTCCTTTACCCGATCTGCACTGTGACAAGAACACACTGTTTTCATGGATGGTCATGGTACAGCCGTCTATTTGCACAAATGTGCCCTCGGGGCTCATTAAACGGAAGTCTCCACAAGGTCGATCGAGAAGAGAGAAGGCGCTGAGACGACGGCGCGAATGGCTCTAGAGAAACCTCATAAACAAAATGAAACGACCGGGTCATTTTTTTAAATATGAGTATAGGCAATGAGTGAACTCGACCGCCACATACCCTTGCTTATGCTCATTTTCTAAATTTATAGCAAGCAGTCCACCTTTTATTCGAGGGTTGAATCCAATGGAATGGATTAAGATACAATATAAATTAAAAACTATAGAAGATACGGAAGCCACAGCTCTTACGTCATGAAATACGTCGCAGGGTAAATTATGTATTCTAGTAATAGAAGGTTCGAGACCACCTATAGATGAAATAATTTTTTTGACTCAATAAAAGTACGAAGAAATCGATCATTAGGTAGCTGTATTTTTAGTTTTAAGTTAGTCCTAGACCTAAACACCGAGATGAAAAAACGGCACCGACACTAAGCTTCGCACTAAAAAGATCATTAAGGGACAATTAGAGCATTAATTATCCAAATTCATTTCTGGTGACTTAAATTCTGGTAAAGTCGCAGTTTGACAACTAATGTGCGAACAAGGGAACCAACAAAGGTGCGCGAAAGAAACAAAACGCTGATACTAAAATTACAGAACGTTCTAACGACGACTGTAAAAAAATTAACAATAAACTAACTTTTCAGGCCTTTCCAGTCAGAAGGTCGCGTGATCGATTTCAGTAATTTCCTACCAAGTAAATTGAGAAGAAAGTACCAATTTCGTCAGGTTGACCTTTGGGGTATGCAAGAGGAAAGAAATTTTCAGAGGAAGTTATTACCGATTAAGTTGTTTTTTAAAGGAACCCTAATCAATTCATGAGAGAAAATTTATAAATCTTAGCTAATCTTTACACACAAATCCTAGACTAGAATTTGAATTAAAACTAAACTACTAAAAAACTAAAACCGAACTAGAATGGCTGACGACAATACACGAGGACAGCACTACAACGAAGCCCAAGCCCATAAAGAGGAAGATTTAAGATGTGGCACACTTCACGCAACAGACGACTTCAATTTATGCCAGATTTTCCGCAGGAGAATTCATATTAAAATACTGAGACTGTAATGACCACGAATACAATAAACCCAAATCTTGAGATTAGCTATTATAGTCCTTCAATCAGAAATACCATTAAATTATTCCTCTCCTTGATTTACAGCTCACCGCTGCGGTTAGAGGAAAATAAGTATTCGAATGTACTTCGCCAAGCGTGAAACCCGCGCACCACGCTGCTTTTTACGCTTATCCGCCGCTAATAAAAAAGGAGAAGGAAGGCAAAGAGCGAAAAGACTTGAAGATCAAACTCCACCTGGGAACTCAGCAGCTTTCCTCTGCCTTTTCGAACTGGAGCCCAACCTTACCAACACAGTCACAGTTCCTTCCTTCTCTTGCGACACTTTTCACTTCTTACCCTAAACTCCCTCAGTTATGTTCCACATGATTAGTGGATTATTTTCGAACACTACTCGAAGATGACGCACATGGGTAATATATCCCTAGAGCGACATAGATTTATTGGTGAGACCTGATGAAGGAGATTCATACCTTATATAATATTCACTTGGCTTGCCAAGCAAATTATTATTTGAAAACGACTCTAGTTTCGTAGCGGTGTCACATCAAGTATGCTGAGTTACACCAAGAAGAAACACGGGCAATTCATTTGTGTAGAAATTCAAGTCATCAGTTTTTAATAAATATAACGGAATGAACTTCTCAATTCTCAAAGTAAACTTTGCTGTATTTTTCTGTCGGCACTCATGGCCGTTTCAATTCCGATAGTATCTATTTCCACTCAATGCGCAAAGCTCCCGTACCCTAATGATAACTTCAATCTTCATGCTGTCCCTCGACGACTCTATTCCCTATTTCCCGACCTCTCCCTTCCCCGTAGCTCGCGCACTCCCCCTTTCCCTTTGCTCTCACATTTTTACGGCATCAACATAAAACCGCACATTTTACGCGCTGGGCGCAAGACTTTTGCTACAATGCATCCACGGGATGTGCCCTTCGTCTCCCTCCATGGCCCCCGTCTTATTTTCTGGAGCCGCCTTTTTGAGCGAAAATGTTGGGGGAGCCATTAAAAATCCACTCAAGGGGGCCAAAACCCTCCTCCCCTTCCCATCCTCGCTAATCTTAAATGCCTCCCCAATGCCCCTCCTCCTTTCGTTCCACCTCCGCGAATACGTTGAAATTTATTATCAAACCTCCTCCCCCTCCCGCGTCTCCATCTCGCTCGCTCCGTGCGCAAAACCGCTGTGGACGGAGTAGGGGAAGCACATGAGGTCTCAGAGCGAGGAGGGGTGCGAGGTTAGCACAGTGAGTGGATGGGGTTCCACTTCTTGGCCACGGGAACCTTCCACCCACCCTCTCCCCAACCCCTTTCCGCAAGCCCGAAGACCCTGAAAACTCCTCGCGCCGAAATAAGATGGAAATACTTGAAGTGATGGCTGGAGCGGTGAGGTGAGGGGGCAGGGCGGGCGGGGAAGGGAGGAAAAGAGATGACTTTTGCGGTGTCGCGCCATTAATTCCACATTTTATCTCCGCCAATCTAGCAAGGCGCACACGGCCGAGTGCAGCGACGTTCGCCGGAGTGCGGGAGGGAAGAAGAAAGAGAGATTGGAAATGGTGACGCCCACCGTCTTCCGTCGGGATGAGAAGTTCATTATTGGAGTTGGATGCTTAAAATTCGAGACAGTTCGTCTCCTCCAACCAAATATGTTAATCCTACTATTTTTGCTCTTATTTAATTTTAAAATAATTATCAACACATGGATTAAGTCCGTGTATACTTTTCCTCAAAATTTGGAATATTGTGTAAAAGTACATTATCGATTATTTAATAATGAATATCAGTCACGTCCACTCAGTAACGGTTAATAATAAAACATCAAAATTTATAACACTTACAATAGAAAGGCATCATGAATTAACACCATTCAGAACTTGGAGTGTATTTTGAAAATACCAAAATATTAAAGTTCCTAAAGAACCTAATAGTGGTAGGATTTTGGTTTTTAGGCACTCCAGCGGCTCTGATCATATCTCACCATATGTAACATTCAACGTGAATTAATAAAATAATGCATGACATACATGGTTGAGGTAGGATTTGAACTCAATAGCTCAAGATTTGGAACCAGAGCTAACTAACCCGAGTAACTATGTGCGAGCAATGGAGTAATTCACTAAGTGTGAACATATCGGAATAAGAACGATGACGTAAATAGAGGCAATGTTTCGTCCGGAAAATAATGGCTTATTTATCGACACCAACAGTATGAAAATCCCCAAGCACCTCACAAGTACTATTTGTCGTCGATGGATAAGCAGAACCAGTCCGTGGCTTGGGAATGATCGACTTTATATTTTCCGTTTGATCATTCTGAGAACCTTGAGTGGAGAAATTTAAATCCGAAACGATCTTACGATGATGTTGGTGATAAAGTAATGCATAGTAAGTTAAAGGTTTCAAACATATAACTGACGATCCATAAAATCCGCCGAAAAATATCGCCTTCACTTCGGCAAGGGTTACCTTCAGCCCTGTAACTAAGTCGTCATACCCCAGAGCACAGGGATCATGAGGAGGTGAAGAGATTTGGTGGAAAAGGACGGAAGGAGAATGAAAGTGAGCAAAGGCTGGGTGGAGTCCACGGGACTAGGGATGGCAGGGGAGGGGAGTTGGGTGTGGGGGTATAGGGGTGGTAGGGTTGGGGGATGGGGGGTGTGGAAGGAATCCAGAGGAAGGGATCGGAATACCTTAGCAAAGGTTTTATGCCCCGCGAGATCGCTCCAAGAAAAATGTGCTATTAATCACTCTTCGAGGATCGTAAAAGCATAAAACCGTGGAATACGAACCCCCAAGGGTCATGATTTACATAAACGCGTGACATGACGAGGATGGGGTGCGGGAAGGAGAAGAGGTAGGTGGATATATGGAGTAGGTACCTGCGCGATTCCGGGGCCCCCGCATTTCGCTGATGCCTTAGCCCTCTCAAGAGTCAAATCACGGGTGCGGGATCGAAGATTTGCAGCACTCGTGCCCATGTTGTTTATTTTCTGAGACAAAGCAAATTCATCGAGTGCGAAACGTGCCCATGTTCCGACTCGATGAATTTGCTTTGTCTATAGAAATTATTAGCTGCACCCAAAGTTGATAACAGTGTTTTAAAATTAGTTAAAGCATACAGACAACAATGACAAACGTCTTAAAAAGTATAGGTAGCTAAACTTAAAGCACAACAAAAGGCTCTTAATTGATCTTCTGAATTGATTCTATCTGAATTTAATAGGTAATTATACAAACTCAAGTAATTATAATTTAATTACATTGAATTCAAAGCATAGAGTACACAATAACCATATAGTTAAATTCGTTGTCTCAGGCGTAACTTTGTGGTCGACATATTGAAATGAAGGAGTAGTTAAACATATTAAACATAAGAGTAGTTAAACATATAGTTAAAAACAAGTAATCATTGCTCAAATCATTGACCACTGAATTCAAATCAAACAGGAGAAAATTGTGAAGTTCTTGCTAATCTTATATCAGTCAAGTTATTCTAGGGGGTCATGGATACGAACAGATATGACTTTTGTCAACAAGGCACGAAAGCTACCTCCGTACCGAGCGTGGATTTTCAAATAGAAGAAAAGTGAATCGTCGCCAAATTCCTTCTAATACACCTCATCGTTGTCTCCAAGGCGTAAGATGCCTTATACGGGTGCGAGCCCATAAATCTCCGAGAGAAATTCCAGAGTCTACATTAATGTGCCTCTGGGAGATAAAAGAAAGTAAGACGAAGACTGGATGAGTGATGCAGAGTGGCATTCAAACGCAGGAATGCAAACAAGCGGTCGTCCAAGCGAAACTTATTATTCATCGTTCAACAGGACAGGAAACGAAAATAAAACTATTCAAGCTTCCTAATTAAAGTAATGAATTAATTTTTCTCTAAATTCAATCAGTCATGATCGATCTTAGGCTGGGATGCGCCTTTTAACTTAGGTCAATACCTCCTTAGGAAGCGGTTACTTAAAAGTGGATATAAATCAAAATAAGAAGAAAAATGCGAGGGAGGAAAACGGGTAAAAGGGTCCGTATCAGAATCTGATTTTAGGTTACATATTAATAGCTGCTAAGATGTCCAAATATAAATATGTCCCGATTGGCTGAATATGTACAATAGATACTTACATTTTTATCCATCTACCAAAATGTCCTCCATGATATTTTTTAAATGTAAAATTTCAGAAAAATTCATCCATGCTATGAATTTTCCAAAATGGCTTACTGTTCCATAACAATTGCTGTACACCGACTGAGATCACGTCTAAGGTGTGGTATACTAGCACACAGGGAGACTAGGTGCTTCCAGAAACAACGTTAAAAGCCGCCGCGTCACCTTGCCTCACGCCGCATACCTTCATTTACCCCTTAGCACGTCTCTCCCCACCCATCATCCCCTTTCACGCTTATTTTTCAAGGGACGAAGCATCGATTGGGGTTAGCATAGTGTAAGATTCGCGGAGGGGGCAAGAGGGAGTGGTGTCAGGATGAAAGAGGCCAAAAATATTTCTTCACTCCAGACGGTCGGGGTGTAACATGGACCAAGTAAACCGTTAATGTGCATACAAAGCTTTTTGGATGTTTTTAAACACTTTAAAAAGCAATTTTGTTCGCCCCTTTTTAAATATACGTATGTATTTTAAGAGGAGAGAACACAATTGAACGGCATGTGCCCAAAAAAGAACTGCAACCTCGTAGCAGAAAAAAATGGGGCAGTCTGACTAAGAACTTTTTTTCGGATGCTGGGTCAGGATAGTGTAGTGGATTATAGGTTCTTCCGTTCAAAACAGCACAAGTTACTCACAACAAGTTCCACAATATTTGATGAACGCAGTGTTTAAAATTTCGGCACCGATTCTGTCCACCGCTTGACATTTATCGCGCCCTTGCGTGAAGTTATGGCTCGGACGCAGAGCAGGGGGAGAGCAGGATTTTAACGCCGGATGGTGCATGGACGGAAAACGACCACATTACGAACGGAGACAGAAACGAAGGAAAAAAATATGCACACACTTTGATATTGAAATTTTAGGGTCGCGAAAGATATTTCAGATTCATCTGTCGGCGAGGCGATAAATCAAGAGGGAAAAAATGCGGTGTCGGTCGGAGGGAGCCAGTCTAATATTGTAGGCGAGAGAGAAAAAAGGGGAGGGGGTGGTATTAGAAGAAAAGGGACGGGAAGATGAGAGGAGGGGGAAGAGGAGGGGGGGAGA
>LYUA01000276.1:104016-116302 GCA_002093875.1 Calopteryx splendens | reverse complement strand
TCCCACGTCCCTCACGCCCAGCCTCCTCTCACACCTCCTTCACTACCATCCCCTCTCCAGTTGAATCCATCTCCCCCCTCAAACTCATTCCCCCCCTTCTTCAAAGTCCCCCAACTCCCCTATCCCTCCCCGCGTTCCCCTCCCACCACAGATCCTCGGCACCGACAAGCATCCTGCACCCCCGCTATCTGCCCAAGTCAAACTCCAAAAGGGAAAAAGATAAAAGTGTGGAGCGTCCAGGAGGGGAGAGAAAGATGTGGGGAGGGGAGCGATCGCTGCGGGGAGGAAACAGCGGGACGCGGAAACTAGAGGAGCAGATATCCCCCAACCGATTGGACGGCGATTATCGGGGGGGGGATCATTGCGTAACGATGATCGAGAAGGATGACCTCGAGTGAGCGGGTATTTGGTTTGGGAACCAAGAGCCTGGGTATCATGAGTGTAAGGTGGAAAGGTTAACCGAGGAATCTCGAAGGCAAGGTTGTAGACAATGAACTCACTGCTTGTTCATATAGAATATAAAATAAGACACCCCCTTCTTCATAACTAAGCATATGGCAAGTTCACGACAAATCAGATATTCATTAATTTACTAATATTTCATACGAATAATTACTTCATTGTAATTCAGTAAACTAGTATTACCAATGAAGCCAATTTCTATACTGCGCGACACGGAAATGGCAGACGAATACACTACTGCGACCTTAATGGCTTTCTAAGAATGAAGCGGTCGAATTACGAAAGGGATCATTAATACCCAACAATTATGACTTACAGAAAAGCTATAAAAAAATCTATGAAGAAAGACTGAACCATGCTTGAGAGAATGAGAAAGCAATCTCTATTGTGATCACGTTTATGAGCATAAGGATAAAAATTCTTTATATGAACATATAGCAGGGCATTACAAATGGCCTTTGTAGCGTAGATATATTTTTATATTTACAATTAATAAAGGGAACCAAATATTACTTGGGTTTGCCAAATACCATGGCGCTTCGTTCAATTTATGTGTTAAAAAAGGTTGCCTCGATGATGAAAGTTTTTTCTAAAATATTATTCATGAAAATTCTTGAGTCATCAATAAAAATACTATGCATTTGACGTGTGGATTAAAGAAGCTCGGAATTTTTCATCCACTCTTTATCCTTCACAGTCAACAGAAAGACAAAGACCATCATGCTGACCAGGCTATTATATAGAAGGCAACCACAGAGTTTATAAGAAAGAAGATCTGGACCTGCAGAAAATAGCCGGAACGGAACCGATTCTAAGTAGCCTCTTTGCCCATTCGAAGCAGGGAATAAGGGAGACACCAAGAAAAAGGATGAAGAAAAGGGAATGAAGGGTATGAAAGAATATGAAATTTCACACGTGTCGCTGGACAATGAAGAGGGAAGAATGGACAAGAAGTCGCGAGTAGGTTAGAGCGGGAGAGAAAGGAGTGGGGGGGGTTAGATAGGGAAGTGACGTCAAACGCAGAATCCCGAACCTTCCCCACGCCGCGAGCACGCACCATCTGAGGCACGCCACAGGAGCTGAGGGAGGTCCGGCACGGGCCACACCCCAGCCTCCAACGGCCTCCTTCTCCCCCACCATCACTTCCCCTACTCCCAAAGCCCCATCTCTCTCTCTCCACTCTTTCTCATACATACCCACTTCACTAAACTCCAATCTCTACACATTCAGCGCGCTCCATGCCCTCGAAATAAAACAAATTACGGAAGAAACACCTTCGTAAGCAGTTCATCCACAGGCAGTCACTCCTAAAAGCTCGCAGATTATTTAAACGAAATATAATTATTTTCTTCCAACTCTCCTTTCAAATTGAATTCCAAAATATTTTTCAAGTTTGGACTAGTAGTTATACAACTACGCAACGATCTCACTGCAACCAACACCACAATATTTATTAGCGACAGAAAATACGACAGAACGTGAATTTTGGATGTGTATACCAGTTAGTCACAAAGAATTCAGCTATTGGCGACTGGACTATTTTAATATACGAATATGTACTTACCTTGGTTGAACCTATTACGGACGAAACGAATGATTAGGGACCAGAAATAAGAGTATTTACAGAGCATCATTAATTGGGTTAGATTTATTTTTAGTTTTTTTAAAAAGTCCCCGAGATTTACAAATTGACTCACACTTATCTTTTTCCCCGAAATCGACCGCGCAAAAATAAGAGAGATGATATCTTTCCAGATGTTATGCTTCACGTCCAGAGCGACGGAAGGCTGTTGGTTCCCGACTATTATTCCTATATTCCTTGGATATTGCACCCTAACTTGACGCCATTTACCTTTTCACGTGCTAACTACCACATTTTAAAAACTCGAGTTGTTTAATTAATTGCAGCATGTCGTTTAAGATATTTTGTAATAAATTTTTTATTGGCCTTCATGGTCAGGTGAATAATTAACTGACAGCCGGTTTTTTCCTGGGTCGTAGGTTTCCCTTCTGAAATGAAGAGACAATACAACTCCTGTATAGTGAGATTCAATATCGATTCTAATCCGTATAAGTCACGTCACGTCACCGTCATCAAATGGCTCTTGAAGGCTTTGTAATGATGAAATCCCTCGTCTCCCATACATATATTTTGATCAAGACGCACGTACACAAGTTCTTAAAAACTTCGTACTACTGGCCTTCAGTCCAACTCGGCTTGCTCTTAACTAACCTACACGATGAGGGCCCTGCCATCCTTCTTAAGGTAAATTGTCCAGGACTTTTGTTGCTTAAAACTTCCCAGGGGCCTAACCCAAAAATTAAAAAGAATAAACATTTCGCTCTCCTCAAAACAGATGCCTCATGAAATTAAATTCATATATTCCATGACCTAGACATGCCATGAGGAGAAGAGAGGACAGGGTTTTAATTAATCCCAATTTTATTGCACTTTGAGCTCATTATGCCCTCAAGTAGCCTCACAGAAGAAGATAAAAAGTCACTAAAACTGTAAGCCTGGACGAACTCACTTAAAAACGAGCTTTAAGTGTGTCTTGAAAATAAGAAGATGCAGTGGGATGTGGGGGCTGGTGGGTGATAGAAGGGGAGGAGAGGATACGAAGAAGGAACGGGAAGAGGGGCTTCGTAAGTCACTGGGCATATAGCTTTGTTTGAACACGACTAGGGAAATGATTACTCAAGGGAGAAAGCACACGAGGAAGAGAGCAAGGAAAGGAGAGTTGAGAAGGGAGCGGAGGATAGGGTGGGGGGGGGAGAAAGAAGGTGGAAGAGCCTAAAGGGTTCCCGTTATTCAAACTTCACCCCTTTAACCGAGTACAGGAAGGGTTGGGAGAAAGAAGTTAGGTGGCGGACCACCGGTATGGGGTGCGGGGAGGGAGAGAACGAGAAAAAGCAGTGAGCGCAAGGGGGGGGGGAGCAAGAGCAAACCGACGAGGGAAGGAAAGAGACGGGAGATGGCGTGTCCGTAGCCGGACAGGGCGGACGGGACAGAAGAGGGAAGGGTGTGGAAAAGGGGTGGAAAAAAAATTTACCTCCAGCCTCAGAACTAAAAATGGAAAAAAGAGGCCTCTCTCAACTACCCAGGCGTGCACATGAAGTCGTTTAGGGCAGCGGAAATCAAGGTGGTGCAAGTGAGAAGTGTTTGATGAACACTCGGGAATATCGAATGATCCCCCGACTTCCATATCTCTCTCGGAAGACCCAAAGTGGACTCTCCCACATTCACCTACGATCACCAAAGGTTGCCCAGAAAGTACTCGTTCAATTGCAACTCTTTTATCACTGTTTTTAATTCAGCACTTATGGCCGGTCAGCACACATCATAAACAAATTAATCCAGATTCTTCAATAGGACATTATTTCAGTTACAATACATTGGAATCAGGATCTCGTGGTTACTGGTAGTGATAGATATAAGGTTGAAATCACCGAAGCGAAATCAATTTTCCTCAAAGCAAATTTCCAAATGGTATACGGACAATATGTCACCATCTACTCTCCCATGCGACACAAATATATCAGCCATACTCTATAGATTATATTAGTGGAAATAATATGCGTTTGAGGAATTTAAATTGTTACAACTTATTAAACAAATAAGGTGGAAAATTCCATTAAATTTATGGAAAAATACCACCTATTTATCGTGTCGCGTGACTGCGCAAAACACACTTTTGCGAGATTTCTAGTACCCAAGTTCAATATTTCATCTGTTGGTATTGCACTATTCAAGGTGGAAACTAATAAAGATTGAAGAAGTATTAACACAGAGGAACCGAAAGGATGCTACCCATGTGATCTCGAAACCTTTCCCCCCTTAAGATAGCCCCTGAGGGGTTAAGTGGGAATGGGTAGGTGAAATAAAAACTATCCACGGTGCCTTCGAATACAGTCCACCTCATCTATCCGCACTTCGAACGGCATCCATCATTCGTCCCTTCCTCCCACGGAAGCGTACTACAGGAAGAGACTTTGATGAGCGGAGAAAAATCTCAGTCGGGTAAGGTGGTTTGAAGAACGAACGAGATTGAAAGAATAAGGAGAACCACTTTCGGTCATCTCCAATCAAGACGGCAGAGTACGATCTGGATTTGAAGTGACGGCAGTTTTCCCGATAAGTCACCCGGCTCTATTTTTTTCTCTCTCTCCTACTTAAAAAAAATCATATTACACGTCAGTAACTTCTATTGAAAATGAAATATATAGGTACTGCTGTTTACTGCTTCACTTAAATATTTACTGCAAATAATTTGATGGAAGGTCAATCGACGAAAACAAAGTGAAATATACCTACGAAGATTAAATCATGAAGAATTAACAAAGATGTTTTAGGGCGCCAAAGAATGAGCGTTGCATAGGAAAGAAAGGAGGGCTGCAATCAAACTCTCCGGTTGGGAATATGAATAAATTAATTGCTATCATATTCCAAATGACATTTTGGGTTACGATTTTTGGTCTCTTAGCGAATACGCAGGTTGAAAACGGATATGACATATGCGCAGTGAATATGGCCGAGTCGGGAATTGTATTTCTCTAAGCATCTCTGAGTTGGAAGATCTTTTCAGATTCTTTTCGACCCCACAATCTAGCTTCTAATATATGTTAAACCATAGAACGAGAGCTTGTAGCCCTTACCGTTCGCGGAAATTTAAACGCTTGGTACACCTATTTTGACACGTTTTGAGAGAAACTTTGCTAAAGGAGAGAAACCTTTGGTCCCACTGAATAATTCTCTCCTCAACCTTAAATTGAACATTAGCCTTGAAGTGAGCGACGTAATTTTATAGCTCCACGGCTGGCGTTATACATCTCTACTTTCCAGAAAGGTGTTCCAACGTAACCAGCAGGATGTTCCGATTCAAGAACACCAACCCCCCGCGACATTTTTTCCCGAAGATTCCAAGTCGTTCCTTTTTCCACTTTCTAGTTTCTCCTTATTTCTAGGGAGTTCGTAAGGACAACAATTACTATTCCGAATTCCGCAACGCTATTGAGTAACCTTAAGTCATCCATTAGCGAGGAAAGGTTATTTGTCAGAAATAGCTCACGGATATTCAACCTTGATTTTCGATTTTTCCGGATCAGCCTACGAATTAACTACTGATTCATTAGCATGGACTGCCTATTCACATACGTTTATGTGGGAACAACTCTTCAGATAAATAAATTCACAACAAAACACCATCTAAGGCGAGAGTCGGCAAATAGTAGGCATCAATGAACACCGATGCAAGTATAATCTAAGCACTTATTTGATTCATTCACAATTGTTCGTTAACCACGTGCAGTACTTATGAAATTTCAGTTCAACGTATTTTCGCATTTGATGTTACTACTCCACTACATGTACTAACCCAAAATCTAATATCTAGATTGCTCTCCATTACTTACACATATAAACATCAACGCTTATTTTCTAAACATGTTCTTTCAAATACATTTCTCCAGTAAACTTAGCCCAACATTACAAGAATACTGAGCCGCACATCTGCCTATCTCAGTAGCCACCCATACGGTAGATACTAAACTCAAAATTACAATAGCATCAACACTGATGCAACTGAATTAAAAGACGGTTGAGAGAAACTTCTAAATCACAAGTACATTGCCTGATTGAATGGACATAACTTCCGGGATGCCCTGATAATTAAGGGCAATAACTACGAAAAACACAATCACAAAGAAAAATAGAGTAATAAATGAACATTTAATCATAAAACCTTTGATAACTTTAAAAGGAATCATAAAAATCCAGCGTTATCCCGTGAAACTATGGCAATATTATATTACGTCATAAATTATACTTTCCATGGATTCGGTGCCTATAGATATGATTAACTGAGAAAGTTATCAGAAACCGAAACATTTTTAAAAATTTTAGCTGGGGAGAAAAGTGCTTTCTTACTGTGAGACAAAATGGGAATCATGGGTTAACCAAGGAAAGTGATTTTACGCTCAGAATCTTAAAAGGGATTTCTCTAGGTAAATAAATCAAGAGAATCAAGCCAAATGGGCTCGAGTCAATGAGATACTCAGAGGGAATGATTTGAAGGTAAAAATATGAGGCGATAAAAAATCACTAATGATTACTTAGTAGCATAGACCGGCGCAGACGAGTGGGTCGAATATTTTAATAAAAAAGGTGTAGCAAGACCGACGATAAACTAATTTACCTAGAAAAGTTAAATGAGAAAAAGAGCACAGAGATAGCAGAGCCCCACACATTAAGGCTAAAGGAAGATTTCATTTTCCAGAGATGAGAGTCCGCGATGTTTGCATATGAACCTCCATTGTCCTCAATCTTCCTTCGTTCATCATCTTGAAGCTTTACGTTTTCTTCCCTTCGCACATGAGCCAGATCAACGTTTTCGTCGGAAGAATGTCCAAGAGAGGGAAGAAGTTAAACCAACTACATGGAATACCAATTCCCTAGTGATCAAGGAGTTCGGACAAAATACTCCTCACGCGGATCGAGTGAGAGAAGTGCAATCGAGAGAAGTAATTGAGCGCAGTCAGGATCTCGCGCTGTCCTCACGACCTATTAGCGCCGATTCTAGCACCCACATGATATCACCGACAAACAAACATGGGGAGTGCTTTCTTCTGGCATCCACTTATCACGCAAGAAGCATGCTTCGATGGGGGACGATAACGCCAAATCCTTTTAAGACAACCTCCACACACCACTCTTTGGCCGACTCATTCTCGCGGAAAAGAGAAAATTCACACGCCCAAGCCGTCGCATTTTTCTCCAGGGCGGACCAAAACACCATTTTTTTCCGACCGAATTCCAAACATCGACCTTGTTTCGCCAAATACTCTCCTCGTATGCGCTCTCCTCCCCATAGGATCTATATAGGTATACATACCCTCAAACCCGGGGCGAGTGGAAGGCGCTGAAAAAAATACTAAGCCACCGGTGGAGTTGACTTTTTTTATTTTATTGGGGCCTCATGAATCCCAACCTGGCCATCCAACCTGGCCATCCAACCATTCATCGCGAAAGAGTCCAGCAAATCAGTAATGCAAATCTTCGTAGCGGAGTGCTAACGAGGGGTCGTCGGAAGAAGTACCGTAAATAAGCATGGGATGGGGCGATGGGAGTGGAGGGGGAGGGGATATGATTCAATGGTGTGGCGGGCCGGGAAAGGAGGGGTGTGAGGGAATGGAAAGGGTGTGGAAGGGGAGTGGAAAGACGCAAAGGGACCTCACGCCCGTAACCACACAGCACTGCCCCTAAGCTCGATGAAAATTTCCCCGGAATAAACCGAGGAAGGAAAACGGTGTGTGTGTGTGTACAGGCGTCAGTGTTGCAGTCTGAGGAATGGCTTGTGGGCGATAAGTGGGGTTGCAAGAAGCATCCACCCCTCACTTGAACCCCCACATCTAACCCGGAACGGCTCCGCAGATCATCGTGCCCATTTACCGCCGATCTCCTAACTACGGTGTCAATAAAATCGCGGAATGAACTGCTGCGAAAGGGAAGATGTATTCCCCCTCTTATCCGTTCCCCAGCCTCTTTGCCCCTTTTCCGCAGAGGCATTCGACCGATGTTAATTTTAAGCCGAGTGATGGCTCAAGGAAGATAACGTGGCGTGCCAAATTGAATGCGTAATCATCACGTCCCCTCGGTATCTTCGACGGAGTGGTTGTTAGGGGTTTGTATAAGATTGAATGAGATGTGGTGATATCACCAAAGAACCCCCGGATCTTCGTCTTTCCACTGAATGAAAACACGTAGTATAAATTGAAAAGAAATCCGAATTATTCTCTGTCGTAGATATCTTGTCGCATCTATTCTATCACTCACATGTGTAATTATAAACAATTTTTTTTTTGGCGACTCGAAAGTCAGCAAAAAAGAAGGAATTCCGTGCCAAATACCCCCTCCATAGTTCGACATCGAACATCGACATGCCTTTAACAAACCACCCCTCTACTACGCATACTTGTCATATCCAGCTGACAAGTTGCCATAACGCACCTTAGTCTCAAATCGCATGGTTCCGTTATCAATCCACTTAATGCTCTTACTGCCGAGTTCATCGACATTCGAACGAGATAAGAACGCGGTCATGAGCAAAAAGCAAGTTTTAATTTAAAGGGAGTACATGAACAAAAAATATATGCATATATAGGAGAAAATAGTTCAAGGTCGCCTAGTCAAAACATAATCATTGTTAATGTACTTATTACTTATTAATACATGCAACAAAATGGCGCGCTCAAGCAGAAACAATATCATAATTATTTTTTATCAACTAAATAAGTACTCAACCAGCAGTATGCAGGAGACGGGTCACGCAAAGATGTAAAAAGGCAGAGGCATCTCAAATTACTTACCTGAAAAAAAATATCATAAATATTAGTTGCATTGTATATAATAATAAAATATACGGTAATTTATAATATAAAAAAAGCATTAGATAATTTAATATATTGAAGTTTAAATAATCGTTCAGATCTGTTTTCAGAAAAAAAGCAGATTTAATGAATAAATAAATAGTGCATGGATTCTGATTACATATATACGAAAAGATAATGGGACAGTTATTACAAGAGAAAATAAATAGAATGTAGAATGCAAGGTGAACTACAACGATCAAAGAAATTTGCGGAAAAGGGAAGGAATGATGATTACATTTCCTAATCAAAAGAATAAAAATTAATTATAGCTATTACCTCAATAAATTATCAAGGAAGATACTGCCAGAGTTCCCGAGAAAAACGATTAAAAGTAATGGAGAAATGCGGACAAAGATGTGGAAATTTTTTAGGATCCCGCGAAGAAATAGTAATAAGAACGCAAAAATTGCGAAGTGTTGAAGAAGAGCGGGGAAATGGTGGGGCGGGTAGTGAGTTTGGTGGGAGGCATGGAAAGGGACAGAGCAAGCTAGTAGTAGATACAAGGTGGGGCTTCCAAGAAGACTGTAAAGACGCTAGGCGGTGGCTGCAGTAACTGTATCCTGCCGGAATTAAACTTGGGGGAGATGAAATGAAGGAAGTAGAGGAAGGGTAGAGAATGAGAGACTGTTATATACAAGACGGAGGAAAAAGGGACATGAAAAGAAAAGGTAGCGTCCTAGTATTAAATTTAACTGCGCTGTTTATGTCGATGGGGGTAGAGAAATTGAGAGGATGAGTAGAAACGTTTGTTTATCGATGTTAAAGAGTAAGAAGATTAATTTTCTTAAAATGCGAGGAATGATTGGTACATGAAGCATAGAAAAAAATATAACCAATAAAAATGTGGTACTTAGGAATCCTTAACAACGCATTTAAAACTACAATGCGTAATACGTTGGACAAATTAATAGAAGAAAAATAATAGACTAAAATAAAACAGTATTCCAAGGGAAATTCCACAAAAACCAAGAATCAAGGATGTTTCTCGATCAAATAATCATGCACTCATTCTCTAAAAGGAATATAAAACCAAAACGAATCAAAATTAAATTGAGTAAATCATTTTATTGGAAAATAAGTTCACGCGCTTCGACCATGAAATCGGAGTTCAAATTGAGTAGTACGGAGAAAACGCGAAAATGAGATAGAACTAACATGAGTACTGATATCTTCGGTCGGATTGTGTGAGAACAAGCTAAAGACAAGACGTAAGACAGTACACACATGGTACGTGTACAGACATGCCATCGACTGGGTTTAGCGCCTGCTATGTTTTCGAGGTTCGGAAAAGCCATATTCCAAAATACCTTTTCCCGCTAACTCATCCTATCAACATTATTAAAGATTTTCTAAGGGATTTTTACATAAATGCCTCATGCTGGGATTTTCCCCTATAGATTCGCATATGCCGACTAATGACTGAACCGAAGACTTGACGTCCGCAAAAAGGAGTCACTTTTTTCAACGTGAAAAATAATAAGTCAATTTTATCGAACTTCCTAATTTATATTTCAAAAATACTACCTTTTTCGAGAAAGTGACACTTCCCATTTTACTGAACTTTGATAGGATTAAATTTAACCTGTTTTTAAAATAATGAGGCTAATACAACTTATGGCAATAAGTGATAACTACTGATAAGGCAACTTATCAGTAGTTGCCAAATCTACGGCTAAATTTAAAATGATGCATCTATGATTTAAATCCGAAAATTGCAAAAGAAATTAGCTGCACTAACTGCATAATTTAGGAATGCTATTTAGGAGAGGCGGCTTCGATATTTGCTTCGTTTTGATATGCGACCTATGTGATAGCAACTGTACGAACAAACACCTCGATGATTAATGAGACAGTAAATTTCCGAGTCATGCACGTTGAAATATCATACTTACATGTTACCTATGAAAAAAGAATAGTTTTTAATCTCGAGGCGAATAACTTCTGATCATAAATTCTGCAGGCAAAATAGAAAATTGTGTAATTTCTGAGGATTTATAATGAGACTCAATATTGTAATAAAAATATTTATGGATCATTTTTCAACAATATTTAAAAACTTTTTTTAAGCAATGCAAAGCATTATATCAATCCAAAGCTAAAATTAAGTATTCGGTATCCTGCTTTTGAAGTGAAAATGAATTAAGACACGCTAAAAAAACAGACACCTCTCAGTTAACTCACATGTGGAGCACGAATAAACATGTCAAATATAAGACAACATAAGAGTAGAGAAATAGCCTGCCATGAAAGGTTATGACGGAGCACAAACACGATCGATGTATTGATGTATTATTTATACTGAAGTCCGCGCTGTTGCCACAGTTCGCTCACCAAACTAAGGCTGCATTTGCCAATAAAAAATGAAATAAACGGAACCCGTAGAAATTTTCATCGCGAACGGGAGTGAGGAAAACGGAGAGACTCAAATCCTTCCAAGGAAATGGGGATGGAAAGAAGAAAAAAAATGTAGGGGACTTGAGCCCAAAGTCATGACGGAAGGTGGGGAGAGAGGGAAGGAGAGGCGACGTTTTCAGGAATTGAATGGGAGAGGGATGTATGAAAGGGATGGGAAGTCACAAGGGGGCTGTGAACACGAGGGGCTGGCACGAAGTGATAATTAGCGAAGGGAACGGAATAGGTATCCGCTTCCTAGTCAGGAGAAAGGAAGATACGAATTTGAGCAGTTTTCCCGGAGTCGCTTTCTCATCGAGTATTACTTTCAAAAGTTTCTTCAAGGCTTCTTCCGCTGAGGAAATTATACCAGCCGACGCGACTCACGTCGCCTTTCAATTAAACTTCTACTGAAAATTACTCTTTCCCTTAACTACGCTCTAATTGAGTGGGCGGAAATACTCGAAGAACCATACGCATACTTAGGGCATCTACTTTCGTACAATCAGCTTAAATACGAAGCCCTAAGAATTAAACACGATCTTTTTCTACATTTTACCGCACCTTTTGTCATTCAAGATTTCTTTACGAGCTCGGTCATCTCTTCAGCCACTCACAGTAATCACAGAGAATAAATTTAGAAGCTCATTCTCATTCCAAAGGATATGCACGAAATATAACAACATAAATATAGTTTCTTGTATGCGAGTGAGGAGCAAAGGATAAGGATATTTCAACATACCTCTCAAAGCCCGTTCTATTACATAATTACTATAACGATGAAAATTGAGGAAGAAAATCTCGGGCATATACATCTATTCATTCCACAAAGAATTCTCTTCTCCCTTTCAGCGAGAACACCCCTCCCACCGCCTGTGTTCACACTGCCCCTCTCACCCTTCCTCCGCCCGAGTGGCATCGACTTCCCATTGCATTATACAATTTGCGAAATCTTCCTAGGGCTTCTGTTAACGTCTTAAGGATGGAAGTATCGTCTGCCCCCCCC
>LYUA01000276.1:76409-87981 GCA_002093875.1 Calopteryx splendens | reverse complement strand
CGCCCCTCCCCCCGCCGCGCCGGTCGACCTTAAGCGCCGAAACCCGTTTGTGGAGCAGTGCGGCGGCTCTTTTGCCCCGGGATTATTTTTTCCTCCCCCCCCCTCCCCACCACCTCCTCTTGCCCCCCACGATCTTCAATGGGAAAATAAACGCGAAATTACCATCGGTCGCAATTAAAATGGAGACGGTGCTGACTTTTTTTTTCACTCTAAATTTCACCCTGACAACCATTTCGCCGCCCAAGCCCTCCCTCTTCCGCACCCCTCCCCTTACCCCCACCTTCCCCGGATTTGACGCGGAAGTTTATACGGATGGATCTAATTAGGCTCTGTTTAAGCCTAACACAACCTCGACGTTATTGAATTTCCGAGCATGCGGGTTGATTGCAACGGATGGCAAGTGCAATTACAACAAGGCAATATAAGTAACTGACGCCGTCAAGCCCTAAGAAATAAGATGAGGAATATCAACACGCACGCACACACACACAGGCTTCCCTTTCGAATAAATGCATTCTAAAATATTTCCGCTAATTAGCTACAGGTATTGAATTAATGTCGAGTGGATAAATAACAACAACAAACCAAATAGTGATTTTGTAACCCTAAATGAGTCTCAAAGCAACCACGCGATAAAAACAACGACGGGTTAAAATAATAACGAATGCAGTCAAAATTCCGCAATCAAAACTAAATACCTAAGCGGTTGTTCAATATGTATACTAAGAAAATCGAGACACGATCTGTTACTTTTTTCTTTGGAAAATCAAAGATTAAATGCAGCAACGAGAAAGCGATGGGCCACACAAAATTACAACCACGAAGGCAATGCTTTCGTAATGCAAAGTTGAACTGCTCTTGGTCATGTGCACATGATAACAAACCCGAGTCAAAAAATCAACGGAAACAATCGGCACCAGGCTAGCGTCATTTTGTCTCATTTTACGGTAACTAAGAAGAAAGAAAAAATATATTCACACCTTATGGTTTATTTAAAGAAGACTAACAGAATATTAATTTCATAACTCACACGCTCTCTCGAACAATAAAAACTTAAAATTCAAGAGAATCTGCATGACTGGTGAATCGATAGCCAACTGCATGAAATACATAGTTACCTTTCCATCATGAAAAACGTCTGATTTCAATACATTTGCATTAATTAATACCAAAATAGTCAATATAATCCATTGCAAAACTCATCACATTAATCCAAATATATGTTAGATGTTATAATGCCAAGTACCCTTTTTTCTAAATAATGGTTAGCGGTCAGGGTATGCCTGATCAGTCAAAGGGGTATTTATTATTTTAAACAAAGGGGTTACAATATTAAGCTCAAATCCAAGGACAACATATGAAGTAGTTTACATGTGTACTAATTCAAGAGCAAGTCCAAGATAACAGACCTCCTCTCTCGAACTTTAATGTAATGAGCTAATCAATGCTATTTGATATCTGAAGTTCAAGCAAATTTTCTGATGGCGGAAAACTGTCTACGACGATATAGAATGCTGGACCGAATTCATAGCATTCTATCTTTTGGGGCTTCTCGTCCAAAGCTTGAAATGTGGTATCGCCGAGATACTTCCCATCTGCTCCTAAAACGGAAGCTGTCAAAGCCATAAGGGTTCAAATATTTCCCCCGTCAATCCCGCCCACCATGGCCCTAAAACACTCCGAAAACACCCCTCTCGACTTTCAAATATCCTCACACATTCTTCCCGGGACTCACCATATCTTTCTGACACGAAATCTGTGGGCTTCCCCGAGACAACCATCCATTGACTGTTTTGCACACTGATGTAATACATGTGAACATACTTGCTCTCTCGTCTCCACCGTATATCGGAATCCACCGTGCGCCAGCAAAAAACACAATTCGTAAATGCAACTGGGGTTAAGAATCGCCGCCGATGATGATGCAGGCGTTTGGATCTCTATGGATGAAGTCCCGTCGAGTTTCGTCACTAACATTTCCTGCACACGGATGATAGAGAAACCTTACAGGAAAGATTTTCGACGGTAAGAAGGAAGTTCTCGGTTACTTAAGGACAATTTAACCGCCACTGGACACTTTCATCATAGTCTCCTCAATCTAAGAATTAGGATGTCCCACTAACACTATTCACGAATACCGCCCCATTACCTTCAAAAGACTGGATAGTTAAGAATAATCGTGGGTGATCTCTTTTCAACAAATAAAATAAATTGATTTCCAAGCAAGTAAAAAATAATTAAACTTATACATTACAAGAACGTTTAAGAAGGCAAGACAAAAATCTATACGTTATTGCACATCCATAATTATCTAGATTCTCACTTTCTGAGCTCAACGTTTAAAGATCAATCGTGATGCATCTACTTCGCCATCTATACGCACGCACATATTAATGCGTGTGAAATTATTGATATAAGGAGAAAACTATTAATATGTAATCATCTTATGGCAAGCATACCCCATTCATTAGAGGGTGAGATCTGACCCTATTTCTTGAGCTTCTCGAAACAGTTCCATTATTAAACAATTAACACTATTAACTGATATTATTTCTTGTAAACATAACAAACGACTGTCATATTCGAACAACAGCTCTCAACTTTCGCTACCACAATAACAATTGTTACACCGAAAAGTGAGTATTATACCTGCGATATCTCCAAAACCCAGTGCTATCAATTGACCATCAATTAATGGAATACATTTTACTCCACTCTACTTCCCATATGATTCCCCGATAAAATATGTGTATAGGCAATGAAGACAGTAGAGTTGTCAGTGTGTTTTGAACTTCCGTGACGCTTTGAAGTGTTCGGTTTACAAAATAAGAACTGCCTGTCGAAAGAATGCAGACACTGCTCGAATATTTTCAAAATGTTATAATGTAATCCACCGCGAATCTAGGCTCGACTCACACGCCCTATGAAATGTAGTCGCTTGAACGATGGACGCACCCTAAATAAAATCTAGTCATATCCTCGTTTACTTTGATTGGCGAGGATAGAACTAAAATGATAAATCCTCCAAGTGTAAAATTCGTTCTGATAGCTACTATTACCTTTTCCTGCCCCGCATTCGGACCCTCGTAACGCTCCAGTACTCAGAACATCATATTGCTTAGGATCAAATTGGTGTGTTACGAGGCATCACCTGGATTTGGACCCGAGAATTTCAAACCAACAGCCAAATACTCTATCCACTAGGATATCACGCTACCCTAAACATTTAGAACAATGACCCAAATATATATCATCCACAGGATTTTAAACGCTTTCCTGGGTTCGTTTGAACTTTTCTTATCCTTAAAAATAGTAGTTCAAGAAATTCCCGAAATATATGCATCTTATTCCGAATGCACTCCAGAGTCTCAAACCGGATGTAACCTCCATTCTTCGTATAGGTAGTATCGCTTCTGTTCTCAACTACATTCCTCATCCTCCCCGAAGACCCTAGCATTCAATTGGGCAACAACTCTGTGGCGCATTCGACAGTAGCCATATAAAAAAGCCAGCGAAAAAAACATTTAGCGGCAATGAAAGGTGGAATGAAATGAGTAGTGCTGGAAAGCAAAGGTGGCCTCTAAACCAAGTGAGTCGGTCGGGAGCTAGTAAAATCCGACGACTTGAGCGAGACCCATGAATGTGCCACCCTCTATTTCTGATGACTGACGTTAACTTTGAACTTCAAGAACTATTAAGGGAATAAATCAACAATACATAGGTCATCAAATTGCGCCTTGCAATACTTAACCTCAGTCACACTAACCCAAGCAGCATTTAAAAACCGAAGAAAATACTCCAGGATGTATTTCATACAACATGCATCATTCCTAGAATGTAACGCCAGAAAAAAATACCTGTTTAAAATTATACATACTAGATATTATTTTTCACATTATCTACAAGTGATCCCGAACATACCTACGCTGTATTGAGGAACAAAATAATTTCAATGATGCATTAGAAATGTTTCAGTTGGATGTTTAGAAATCTGATTTACGAGATTCGTACTTACATGCATAATTAAGTTCTGGCCGTTGGGCAAATCTATATTCATCAATGACACAAACTGATCACCGTTCAGAGAGAGTTCTAAAAAACGCCCAAATAGCTATTTTCTCCTGTAACGGAATACGCTGATTCACAATGATGTAACGGAAATACCCTGCCAAAAGATACTTTACAGTTTCATTTACCACGAAGTAAAGGCGCAACCTAAACTTTAATACGTTGAGCGACAGCAATTAAATAAACTTCCATTGCCAATAGATTTGGGACGGAATTCCAGCGGTATGAACACCTTCACCACATTTGTCAGTGGCAAGAACGAGAACACCAAGTCCAAAAAGAGAAATACGCAATACAGATTTTTGTAATAAGTGATCACTGAAAAGGACTCTTGGTATTCGAACCCGCCCACCACCCTATCGGTGTTCATACTGACATTTTCTTGAAGACCTTTTATTTCAACTTTCCAGTCCCTCGAGAAACCTTTTTAGTGGCTGTTATTCATCTATAAAGTTTCTCCTTTTTGATTAGTATGAATTACACAACATTCCATCATTAAAGATAAAAGATACACTAAGTTAAATAATTTATTTCAACGCCGATAGTAATATTTGGTACTTTGCGCTGGACAGCTGAAGTTGAATTCTACGAATCTCAGTGCTCAATACTACTATCTTATGTAAAAATTAAGTTAAGTTCCCAGGACTTTTTTTGTGTCAATATGTGTAGTACGCTATGGATATGGTTTTCATTCCTGAAAGTAGGTAAATTCTTTTAATTATTAAACCAAAATTTGGAAAACCTCAACCAATTTAATCCACGCAATAAGAATATAGGCGCACCTTGATAACGTCAGTGAACGGTTTTGTCTCGATGGAGAAAGATAGTATAACCCAACATATAACTTGTTTCCGTGTCACATGAGTCGTCAAGAGAAGAACTTTTGTCCTCAGGATAGAAGCGTTCTTTCCAGCTCAACGCGTGAGAAAGGTCCTGTCTTTCCGGTTGGAGGCTGTGCGTCCAATTCACGGAATTACCTACTGGTTCTCACTAACTCTCAATTGGGAAAGATTCCACCACAGAGTACACTCGACTGGAAAAAATCACTCCCGTTCCCTCCATGTACGATCCTTCCCATATCAAGTCTCAATTCCATGTTTGTGTGTGCGTGCATGCTGGTGTATAAAAATAAATCTCACGAAAAATGAGCCTCTCTCTCTCTCAAACGAAGACGAAGCAGAGCTCCGAGGGCTTCAAATTAATTAGTAAGAGTGCCGTTCACTCTTTGTTTCCCTGTCCTACTGTGCCTGTAACGTCGATGTTATTTATACTGTGCAGCTACTACTTCCAAAGGTTTCCAAAATTCTACAGAAATATTAATTTACCTGAGTTTCTATTCCCAATCAAGCTATACCTACCCTCTTGATCTGCAGGAACAGCGTAATAGAGACGCGAGGAATTAGTACGATGAATCGATCAAAAATAAGAGCACACCCAGCCTTTACTTACACAAAAATAACGCGTTTTAGCAGCTCGGTTTCTTCGTGCTCAAGCAATTTCCACGCGTTGAAATGAGACGCATTAAAAAAATGGCTTTGAAAAATGTTTCACTACTCTTCAGGAATGCGTCAAAATCTAGCCAGGCGCACCCATGAAATGGAATTAACCGATTTTTAATCAAGAAGACGTTAAGCTCTAGTTTTGTCACTAATCAACAGCTTTCCCGTTACCTGCAGCTTAGAGAAGGTATGGAGGACGGAAGGGAGGGTCCAAGCGAAAAAGTCAGCGAGGAGGACGAGCGGAATCCACCATGGACTGAACAAGGGCATGGAAAAACAGCCCCACCAGCGCCTCGGTAATGTATGCCCCTCATCGGGGATGGGATTCTGGGAGGGGAGGCCCAGGGCTCAAAAAGCAATTGGTAAAACTTTTCGGTGAAATAGCATCGAGTGCCTAGGGATTGTGAGGAGAGAAACGTGCCAGGTAGGTAAATATCGGCGGCTGTCGATAGAGAGGCAAAAGCTATACCCGGAAGGACGCCCAAAGGGCGAATCCTTGGTGAGAGGATGTAATTGAAAATTTACGGTACCTGAGAGAAAACTTGTACTCCCCGTATGTGTGTCTCAAAGTGGACAATCCTCACAAGTTAAAACAGTCTAATTGAGAATTGCTACAGACATGCTATGACTTCAGCGGCTTTTTCCAGATTCTTTTGGATATCCTACACGACTTTAAAAGGTTCATAGAGTGCTTCACCTCTAATTCAGAGTAAATTAACTTAGGAATCAATCCACGAATAATAGCACTTCTGTAAAAAGTCAAAGAACGAACTTCCGGCACATCGATGACGTCATAGCCACAAGTAATATTACCGCTTTAGCTAGGGTTGGTATAAAAAAAATGTAACCCAAGCTATGCCAATGATAAACCATATTTCCTAACACTTTTATTGCCATCCTGCCATTCTTTCCATCACAACCCATAACTGCCATTAATTTGGCATTTCATCAAATAATGATAAATATTCCACAGATGACATATGAAAAGGAAAACTTAGGTTAAGGTACACCTAAATGCAACAGAATTTTCAAACCCAAACAAATTTATTGCACATATTTACAGGTATTTTCCAGTGACACCTCTGAATTTAAACAGAGAAAGGGCAAGGCTGAGGAATAAGAAATAATAGACGCAGGCCTGAAAATGTGAAGAGCGACTTTCCAGGCCTTCACTCATTTAACGGTCTGATGTGCAGAAAAAAACGTTACGATGCTGCGAGATAGTATTGTTATTCACCGCTCGTGCTCAATTCACGTCATGGAGGCCAATAAAAGGGATTCTTTGTTTTCATTAGGCTTGCCGAGCACGCTACAAAAACGAATGGATGGGGAATACTTATCATTACGCACACGCGCGTAGACATAAATGAACGGCAGCTCATTTGCATTGCCATACCAACAGATACATTACCACCTGCGCGCTAATTTTCCCTAGCTGGATGAATTTCTCCCCATATTCCTGCGGAGTGAGGGAAGAAGTGCGCAGGGGGAATCGGCTTTGGGGGGAAATTGAGAATGAGAGAAATAGGACGGGGAAAAATGAGCCATCCCGTTCATGCACTACCAATGATAACATTGTTACGACGACATTTTCTCTTGCATGTGCAGAAAAACTCTGAAGGGGTCCGTCATGTTTTCCCCCTCTCTCTGTCTAGAAGATTTTTTTCATGAGCATTTTTACCCAAAGAGACCATATTAAAAAAACTCGATACAGAATATTAGGGATTTTTAAGTTAATACCTACAATATGCGAAAATTCTGTGGCCTCTGTTTCGAAAATAAATGCATGATAGTACGAATGGAGAGAGACGAATCCAAAACAATAAAATACTTCACCTCTCGCCAAAAATTACACCTGGTTGAGTTCCAAGTTCGAACCTGGACTTAACGAAGGGCTACTGGGAGATGTTAGTAATAGTACGTTGGTCTGGCCACTACGCACCAAAACTTTCCTTGGTTATGATGATAAATGGAACATCATTTCGAAATAAAGTCTGAATTGATAACTAATTTCCATGACATACTTCAACGGGACGTAGTTAGTTCAGAGAATGAAGTTCTTCATGCACATTAGAAAAGAATAATAACCATACTTAAACATATTTACTTCGTCAGATCACGTCGCTGCAGTAAACGGTTAGAAACAACAACTTTGAAAAAAATTAGATAATGCCTGCCTCGATATAGGACCAGCAAGGGAGGATAGGAGGATACGGCATTACTAAAACGAAAAATTCGCAAGCAACGAAGAACTCGAGCATGACGCGGATAGCAATGCGGGTACATATACGGCGGAAGGAGAAAAAGTGAGGGGGACTTCTTCAATTCGGAGAACTAACCAAGTCCGCACTTGAATGCAATTCCAACGAAATACTCACTCGCCATGCAAGTCTGGCGGACATTAATTTGACGGCACTACTTATCCACCATCTCTTTCCAACAGGCTACGTAGATAATCAGAAAATCAATCACATTACATTAATAAAGAAATTCCTGTACAAAAAATCACTGCCGTATATAAACATAAACATTATGCCTGCCTCAAGTCATCCTGGAGAATTTAAAAATGCTCGATCATTCATTATTTCTATTATTTCCTTAAGATTGCTTTCAACATATCCGTAATAGTTATGCTAAACATAAAATGACTCGCAAATTGAACGTTGGAGACACTTGCTTTGGCACCCTCTTAATAGTGATTACTGTATCTATATTAAATTCCGACCAAATGCTTACCCACTTTCTCCCTTCATTTATCCACCACTGCGAGATGCCGACCGCGAGCAATGCAGCGGCAATCCCATGGTAATATTAGTGGAACATGACACCAACCCTCCCCGCATAACGAAAATTCACTATACCTACCAAGTTAATTTAAAAATATTAATGAAACTAGAAATAAATTTGATACTACTGATAAACTAAGAGAAGCAGCGCAGGGAGTTACTAACAATTAAATATATGAGTTTAGGTTATCAACTTGAAAAAACATCAAACAAAAAAACGAGACAAGTACGTATGCGAATAATACTCGAGGAAATATTCGCTACTTGAAACAGAAAAGCGCATGATGCATGCAATGAAAAGAAAACCAAAGATAGGAAGGAATTAATATTTATGGATTTATATATTTTCCTCCGGCATAAATATGCCAAATTGAAGAATTTTTCGCAGTTTCGTGTTTTATTCAAAAGACAAGGGAAGGAGAAAAACTAAGACCAAGTTGTAGTAACAAAATTTTAAATCAGAGCTTAGACCGCTATGATTGATTCGAGGCAAGGGAAGTAGGCACAATTGAGACCACCGACCGTCAATGCGATATTCGAAACCTCGATCATCGGATTAAATGGCAAGTGCGTCATTCACTAGCTAACACGGCCGGAAAGAGGAGAACGAAGTGGAGGAAGAGAATAAGATGGAGGGAGAGAGAGAGTGAGAGAGAGAGAAACGGCAAAGAGAGAGCGTTGTTTCTCAGGGTTCGCCTATGTGTTCCGCGAAGCCCTTCCCATCTCGGTTTCCCCATCCCTTCCCTAACATTAGCTCTCTCGCCAAACTCCTCTCTTTTTTCATCTCGTCTCCAGACGCTTTTACGACTCTGCTCTCGGAATTGGGAGGAAATTACATCCAAATTTAATTACTATAAAGCCGGCTGAGATTGAACCACCGCGGACTGAGCGGCACGAAGACTGAGGGTCTTCGGCGTTGGATGGAATGAAATAAGATGGGATGCGGGGACGCACTTGAGGAGATGATGAGGAGGCAAATGAAAGGGAGAGGGCGTGCTGAGGGAGAAAATGGCGACGGAAGGAGCATTCAAGCTTCATGCGAGAGGTACGTATGTAAGTATATAAAATATCACCGACTTTTTAATTTCCCACAGTATACATTTAGTAAGATAATATGCGGGGTCTACTCGTAACTGGACATGGAGCTCCTTTTGCGCAGTGGTCACTGTGTGACAGTCTGGCTATGATTTGCAATCGCGTGACCAATAACTTTTAGCTGCCATACATATACGTGATTTTCACAGCATTAATATATCATCTGCCTGGGCCGGGATTCGAAACCTGAGCTGAGATTTGGGAAAGTTAGCAATTCACAGAGTAAGAGGACGACCGAGCAGCTTAGCTGCCTAAAGCACTCGGCCAGAAATTGAGGGCTCAGTGTTCAAATTACGGTCTAGGCGAAAGATTTATACACTGAAAAATTTTATCATCTGTATTCACATCAACGAGCGACTCCAATAGAGTTCGCGTTAAACAGACGCGTCATTTCCCGAAATTCTATGAGGAAATTTCGTTATTTTTAAAATTTTGGTCTAAAATGCATTGAAGGGAATTATAATACTAATTCTCCCATTTTTCTCCACTAACCTTACTTTTTAAATCACGAGATGCCATCAAATGAATATGACCGACTTTGCATTCGTAATGGCTTCACCTCACTGGTATGCACCTACGCCATTTTTAAGACACATAGTAGAGATGACGTGAATATTAGAGAAGCTGTACAAGTTGAAAACCACGTCGAAAGACTAAAACAGCAGCCATTTTGAACACAACGGAACACGATACTTAATCATAATGATATTTGAATGGCAATTCATATTCGCAAATTAAACCAATTAGACTTAAAAACAGGCAGGACAGAAGAATACAAATGTGTAATCATGTAAAAGGTTTAACAAAGACGCGGTACGTTAACGGAATAGGTACGCGTATTACACGTTCTCCTTTGAATATGATGTAATCGTTCGTTTCATAAAAATTAATCAATAATTTTAAACATAAATTAATGATTGTTTACTTCAAAATATATACTGAATAAGAAGCAACTCTTTGTGGTTATTTTTGTTGCTAAAAGTTAAATAGGTATACAATACATAATTCGATGTCTCGCAATCAAATTTTATTTTAACATTATAGTGCATCCAATTGGCCTATAGAAATTTTGAAACGAAACCCAACCGTGAATACACAATATTTTGAAAATGGTCAAACGATATAACTCCACCAAAATTATTGAAACAGTGAATGTAATGAAAAATCCCTAACTCATAGACACAAACGCTCTGTTCGCAAAATTAAAATCGATACTGATTAAAAATAAGTACAATTTTTCACATAGCAAAGTATACGCCAATACGATTATTCCTTTACGCTGCAACATATATTTCAGCAAAAATCAAAACCAGAACATATTTCGCCGAATATCGAATTACGCCGCGACGAAACCGGCAACACCGCACTCATCGTAGGAAGTTTTGCTTCGGCGAGTACGAAAGAGGCTGGAGTGGAAGGGAGGGGGAGGCAGGGGGATGGGGACCCGCCCATGTTTCTCCCCCCCTCCCCACGGCCACACACAATTGCCCCTCCCCTCGTTCCCAACCTCTCCACATCTCACTCCCACCACACTCCGTTTCACCTGCCCCCTTCTTCTCCGATCGCCTTACGCCCCCGTCCTGAGATCCCCCATCCGCCACCAGGCAGTTACCATTTCCAAGATCACAAAAACCGAGCCATTTTAGAACTCCTTTTCATTGCCCCACATCACCGCGCTCCCGCTCGCTCAAAACCGGCAAATCCGCCTCCCATCCCTACATATCTCCGATAACTCTTCCGGGAAATATTTTCGTTAGCGTGACTATATCCTTCACGAGTCCCCTTCCCCCCATCCACACCTCACCCCTCCCGGGGTTCCCGCTCCAATGATAGGGGGAAGGAAGAGAGTTGAACCGCGGACATCCGAGGTGCACCAAGCGAGGGAATATTGACGCATAAGATCCGCCAGCGTTCTCGACTACTCGCAAGCCTGTGAGAGGCTGACACAAAGAACGCAATAGAGAAGCGACTACGACTTGAAATTGACGAGTACATCGACTCCAGTGGTAAATTGAGGGAGTCCGTTTCCCAAACCGGATTACTAGCCATACTTACTAAACTACATACCTACTAGCGTGTTTCTTCGACTCTCCCCCTCCACTTTCGCCACGCTTAGAGAAGCAG
>LYUA01000276.1:45177-57307 GCA_002093875.1 Calopteryx splendens | reverse complement strand
CCCCCCCCCACCACACCCACAGCCCCCGAGCCCTGAAAGAAAGTAGCACGGAAAAACCCGTCCCTTAAAAGAGATAAACTTAAAAATTATTGGCGGATACGGGAGGGTGGGGCCCTAATGGGCATCAGGCGGTGCCGCGGTGAAAGCTAGCGCAAAACCCTTTTCCTTCGACAGAATTAGACCCTGCAAGGCAAAGCCCGATTGTGAACAGAAATCAACTCGGAATTAAAGTGGGGTATTTCCCGAAATCCATAAGCTGGGGGCATTCCAAATCTCATGGGAGCATTAAATAATGAAAAATAGTACGAGGAAGGTGACGCGGAGCTTCATCCTCGATGGTAGGGATGGTACGGAATGGGATTTTATTCCTCTAAATCGCCCACATCACAGAAATATATTCTCAAAAACGTTGTATTCTACCCGCCCCCTTAATCTTTGGAATGGAGTTTGTCCCAGTACAGTGTTGAATAGTCGCTGGAAGTTATATGCTGAACTGGATCGCAAAAACTGAAAGCCTAAGGGAAATGAAAATAATGTAGAAAAGTTAGCTGATACCCCCTTCCCCTTGGCAACACATTAACTCGAATAAACTAACCCTCGAATTAGGGAAGAAAACTCACCAGGGAGCAGGTCTAAGATACGCGAAATAGATATAATATGAGGTAACTGGATTGCCAAACTCATTGCACATTGAGTAGAAATTATCAAAATGATTGAAAATATATATAAAATATAGACGTAAAACGAATTTGAGATAAAACTCCTTGTCATTGCCAACTGGCTAATCTCGCAGTTGCAATGTAAATTATTAAATAAATAGATATCTAATATGAATGATTTCAGGAAATCGGACTACGTATTAAGCGTCAGTAATGACTACGTGATACACCCATTGGCGTGGGACAAGGAACAACAAATTTTGGAGTTTTTTAATGATAAAGGCTACATTATTTGTAACATATAGAGTATGATTTTCATTTGCCACACCATGCTAATGTTAAGGAAAGTTAGAGCCGACGTTGAAACCACCAGTATCGAACTAGGAAACAAAATCAATTAATCATTATTATAATTATCCAAGTAAAATCATCCGTAGAAAATACAAGAACAAGCAGGAACCCTGTTACACACCATACAGGCGTTTAATGAGATGCAAGTAAAGCAAACTAATGTAGTCAAAAATCTCTGATAAGTAACAAGAGTATCTACTGTGATATTTAACTATAGATGTTTAACGATAAAGGAATCACAAAATTAAGATAAAAATTGCAATACTGATAACCTTATTAGCACGGAAATATAGCACAATGGCCTAAATAATAGGAAGTTTTTTCAGTTAATTACATATTCCGTTACCATAAAGATAAGCTAGGGGCGGGTAGATACTGCTAATACCTATGGTGACTTAAGAGTCAGGAGTAACTTTCGGAGTAAACCACTGTTTTGATGGAAATACAAAAGAACTCTTCTGTGTACCTTATCGTAAATGACCGAACCAAAGAATAATAATTATTACACGTGATTTTTTCTTCCCAAGATGTGAAAACATCAATTCACTCATGACGACAATTCTTGCATCACAATAAATCGCAGCTAATAATATCTTTTAATTATTGAGATGGATTGTCAAGCCGTTAAAAATGTAACTCGATACTGCGATTCCCACAACTTATTGTTAAATTTTTCAAATACATTTTCCAAATACCCGTGCGCGTAACTACACTACGAAATAATTCATCAGACTTGTTTAAAGCAAACACTAAAGAGCGAGTATCCACAAGGCTATGTCTTATCATGTCACGTCTGTATTCTCAGGGCACAACAAGAATGGAGGTTATTTGTCGCTGTGATCCATATCCTACACCCATAGTCACCACCAATTAAAATAAAAAACTGCACGAAAATAGATAAAACTTTACATTTCCAAGTGCGGATACCATCATGCAATGCGTGTCGTGAGGTCTACTATTACGAGGCTTGCTGCAAAAGTGTAACCGAAACGATTTCTGTCAATTTAAAAGACGATCCATGCGTAGGGATCATGGCGAATTCGATCATGGCGTAGGGATAAAACAGTGGGATCCTTGAAAGAATCTAACGGCATAGAATGTGAAGTCGAGAGAGAAAAACTTTTCTTAAAGGATCAGTCTGAGAGGTTATTGTGGAGGATCAGTTCGGGAGGGATTTATGAAAATTACTGCTAATAATTACCTAATGGTGAAAACAATATTTTAACGGTCAATACATTTGTAAATAAATAAGGAATAATTAAATTTTTACGACCTATAAATCACAACCAGGGCACTAAAACAAATGGATTTATAAAATCCCGATTGTAAGAGATTCAGTATGCATATTTTCGCAAAAACTAACGAAAAGGAGAAAATGCCAATTTCTTGAATGGAAAAAATGATTTTGATCCAATTTTCAAAAATTTAACTTTCATATAAATTGCAGGTCCCAGGAAAAAATAAATTAGCTGAAATGCATGCTCTCGGAACGACAAGAGGCAGTAGTTCTCCATGGCAATAGATTAAAAAGCGTTATTTCAGACGTCCGTCTAGGACCTGTATTTGGGCCCTTATTTTCCCTGAGACATATAAACGACTTAAATTATGTAGCTAGCAGTAAACTTCAGTTAATTGAGAATGTGGAGATGCTTTTCATAGAATATTATAGTGAAAAACATGTCTCATGGAATAAAATTCGAGAAAATCTATCAACAATTTGAAGAATGATGGAAATTAATTAGTTATAACATATGCCCTGTAGTATACCTACATTGGCGACAGAGGCTTTGCCCTTTTGCTCGAGTAACCCTCGACACCATCATCTTCAAGGTCCTCACTTTTAATGAAATCCCTTTCCTATTCGTCACACCTTACTAAAGGCGCTTGCCCTATATGCTGGTGCCGTTGAGAGGTATGCGGAATATAAACGTAGAATATGTATATAATGAGAACCCTTATGTTTGACACAAAATATTGATCAATTAAAACAAAATATAACCCCCACCTGTCCTTTTAAGCTCTGACCTTTTGAATTCCTAAGAGAGACCTAAGAGAGTTAGTATACGCAATAAAACTATATCAAGAGAAGCAAGGCATCAATGGTCAATATTATTATTGATGCCTTGTTTCTCTTGATGTTTCCACCTGGCCAAACTAGAGATCACTTTTAGTAACCATAAAACTAGTAAAATTTTAAGGAGAGAAGCATTTTTTCGACTAAGTTACACATAGACACTAGATTCAAGTTTCTACCACCTGAAACCGACAGATGAAACTTTTGTACTGTAGCTGTAATGTTCCGTATTCTGCGATAATATTTTAATAAATGGTATACGTCATTTGGACAATAGAAAATGAAGAAATATCAGAATTTCGAAACATGAGCAGTAAGCAATAAGAGACTACGAGAGAGTAACTCGCCAGTTCAAGGGACTTTACGTGAACGCATTCTCACGAATCATCAAGGATTTCGCGAACGAGTCTGGTCCGGGGTCATCCATTGAGCCAATTTTAAAGAATCAGTCAAGTTATGTCAAAAGCAGTGTTATAATTTTAGTTTTCGGATATGTTCAATGCTATCTGACATTGCCATTCCGCGCAACGAACTAATTTATGCATGCGTATATATACACACACACTCAAATAATGAAGCTCGTAGCAGGAATAGCAACTTTGAAATCACGATTCATCTACTTCTACACATAAAATCATCCTACAAGTCGTCGGAGGGCGTGCGGCAGAGGGTGTTAAGTCACCAGCCATCAATGACATCGATTATTATTGTTATTAGTCTCTTTTCACATTCTTGATATTCAAATTAGCGAACGTGTTTCCTACTGTTATAATAACGATGGCAATAATGGAAAAAGGATTCCTACCAGTGTAATGCGGGGGTAAAATTATTTCCGTGTTGAACTAATTTCTATCTTTCTCACAGTTTAGGTCGTGAGTACATTCTTCGTACTTCCAGAGATTCTCAATCAAGGCTATATCATAACAATGCGACGCTCTCTGTTCGTTCATAACGATTCTTCACAAAGCGGGCAGATTTCCTCTGTATCCTGTTCAATTTCAAGATAGTTGCTTCAGCAGGGATCCCAAATCCTCGAAGCGTACTCAAGATGTAGTCTAAGGAACGCGAAAAATTAACTCTTCGTTACCATTTCATTCGAATATTTTCCCACTATTAGTTTGACGAAACCAAGTCTCTTCAATGTAACTGCATTTCTTCCTCAATAATAACAGCCGATCTGCTTTTTAGTGCATTATAACGTAAATGTTCCTTCTGTCATGAAGTTGATAGCAGGAGTTGATTAAAAAATTACCCTTGTTCGTCTGATGTTAGAAAGACTCCTAGGTATTTTACTTGGTGCATTTTTCTTATGTCCACCTCTGCGAGTCTATAGGTGTAAGGTTGTATAGATTTCTTTTACCAAAAATTCATCACTGCGTACTTTTTCAATAATTTTAGAGCACACTCCGCACACTAGGCAATAGTACCATTGATACCACTAGAAAGAGCGTAAAATTCGGTTTTATTACTCATATCCCGGAATTTGCCCATTTCGTCGGCGAATAATCTGAATTATATATGCTTGCAAACAGTTCCTAGTTAATGTTCCGAAGAACTACGCTGTTTTATTGCCAAAACCCAAGTACTCTAGTCTTGTTTTCTCGCGGCTGAGTATAGAAGGTCCGATTTTTTTGCCACTACTAAAATTATGTGATGCGTGGGCAATTCCCAATACACATTCTACGCATTCCACATCTTTGAAACTTTTCTCGAGCTTTTAATCCACTCCAGCAGTAGATGTCTCTCTCTCCGTCTCAACTTGTAACATTGGATCGAATCGAAATTGACGGCAGTAAGGATACGTTTAAGATTTAATAAAAACAGTCCCAAGAAGGACTCACCGCGTACAACTATCTGCTTTTCAACTCAGCAATCAATCTTTGTGGGCCCGTTACCTTTTCAGTAATTTTCTCTGAAGGAACCAATTGTGGAGGGGAACGGGTAAAAATTGTAGAAAGAAGTGGCAAGATTTTCCCTGGGCACAATCCACGCATCCAAGCGCTCAAATGGAAAATAACAACGAGGCGCGTGGATACGGCGACCGGGAGGTGGGCGCTTCGCGGAGGGGCGAAAAGATTTCGACTTCCGTGAAAGCAAATTTAATCGGGGCGACGATTTCTCATGATTCCTTCGGGCTGAAGATAAAAACATAACAATAGCCACTAGGGATGACTGCACTACCGGATGGTAACCATTTTCAAAAATGTAGGGGACAATGCTCTTAACAGTCATGAAGTTATTTTTAAGGTTACCATCATCGTTTTGGTAATCGAGGATTTTTCATTAATTCCCACTAGAAATAAAGAGATCCAGAAGATTACTGGGAAAAGGTTTCTAATATTCTAATAATTTCGGGCTCACATTCCGGCATTATTTTGTGTTTCATTGAAATAAGAACAATTATTCTTACGAACATGGACTCAGAGCTCAGGGACGAAATGACGCATTCGAAAAACAAGAGAAACAATCATGAAACATGTGGTTTATGAACTAGCGACGAAATTTCTCAGGGTTACCCGTTTTATTTCAACATTAGCTAAGTGTCTCCATCATCTCCTACATGTCTTTAAGTAATTTATAAGCAACAATTGGGCACCCGAAATTCTGGATTTCGACCAGTTCCAATATTCAAAATCAGATGAATTAGCATTAATTTATCGTTGGTGTTCAAACTTTTACTTCACGACTAAGCTTTGCTGCGGGTTACGAATGAAAAGGGAAGAATCATCTTCGGAGTATATTACTGTTTAGTCACTCGGTATATGATGGCAATGTGAACAGAAGCTCAACATATCGACGATAGTTAAAAGAGATAACTAAAAGCAACAGTTGAATCGAAAAATTTAACATCATTCGTGTTTTGGGAAACTGTAAATGAATCACACCAGTCCGCGAGTTGCCTTTAATTTGTAGAGGAAAAATCTCTCGGTTGATATAATCGAGTTAATATTATCACACAAAATAATAAAAATATAGAATCAAAGTGAACACCTCCATGGTTAGGCAAAAAGAGTTAACTTAAAAATCGTAATAGTTACATATTCGATTGAGTATATTACGATACAATCACGTGGTAATTTAAAATATTTAAATAGATATATAAAAATTCTTTCGCTTCTGCGTCCTAAACATTCGATGAGCGGAAAATAAACATGGTGGAAAGCTCACTGAAATATGAGCTGCGGATATGATTGCTCAATTGTGCATAGAATGAATGACATAAGTGCTATTTCGGGGGAAGAAAATACCCTATATATGCATAATGAATTTCCTTGAATTCGACAAGAAAAGGTTACTGAAAAGATCCTTGGCTCTACCGTTAAAAGGAAAATCAAAAAGCATTGTCAAAAAAATGCCTCCAAAATACAACTTTGATATTCTATCAGTCTAACACATACTTGTAACACATACATGCCCAGTACATGACCTAAAAATAATCCTCCTCGAGCTCTTTCCTACAGATAGGTTTAATCACTTCACATGTTTAACTACCTCCTAACAAAACAAGATCCATAAAATTTGCCCTTATCGAAAACAAGCCAGAGTTCATTTCACTTATCAAATACCGAAAATTACGAATGAACGCAGCATGAATAATAGCATAAGCTTAAAAGGGTGACGATAAATGAAAACACAAGTACTGCCACAATACTTCCCAAAATCTGTTACATAGATCTTAAATTAAAAGCAGTATTTGCAATTTGATCACTCTTAAATTCACCTAATAAATAGCGTACGTATCAGAATCAGTAGAATCAGAACAATTTTATTAATATCTACTAATAATCTCTCCCCCCACTAATTCTGCCTCGATCTTGGTTTTTGTCACCACCATATTTACTTTACTTTCTATCAATTCCCTCAGCCTTGCCTTGCGGTTTTTTCACCCTTATACAGCTGCATTACTTCTCATAATAATTCACTGATCCATCAACAAATATCGGAATCAATACATCCAAACCTTTAACTTCTGAGCATTAATTAAATATTGGCGTACTGATCAGTGTCGATTAGCAAATTACATGAGTCCGTTTCTATCTATGAAGAACTAGACACTAAAAAGAGCACCACGTCAATAAAGACGCCGGCGTTGAACATCCCATTGCCTTAATCGCGCCCCATCACCTACTCCTAGGACCGCGCTCGCTGGCAACACTGACTCAGCGAATTAAATCCCCGCCAGAGCCTATGTCGTTGAAAGCATTCCTGAATAGGGTCTATGGTGCTAAATGAAATCAGACCTCGGAGAACTTGCAATTTAAGTACATAGATCTACAATAACCATGAGCCAAGAAATTGCTTATAATTTGCAAACAATAGACATAGTTCATATATAGGGAGAAGCAATTAAGGCAAGCAATTTTTATCCTCAATCCTTAGATACTGAATTCAAAATAAAAAAATACCACCAAGGAATTTATTTTTAAATTGAAAGCTATATTATAAAAATCACCAATCACAAGCAAGAAGCAATAACAAGGTCGCGTTAATTAATGTTTTTCACATACTGAACAATAACACACAAATAGATATTTATAACTATAACTACGCAATTATAGAAACGATGATGATTCCAGGAAAGATCGTTTCGGGGACGAACAAGATAAGAAAACTAAATGAAGATACCCCAAGTGAATGGAACACAATGTTTCCAATCAGACTTCGTAAGCAGAAATAATGTAGTAAAAATTTCACGATTGCGCAATCTAAAATTCCGAAAAATCAACGCCATTAATACGAGTCGATTGGAAGGATGTCAACAGAGATATTCATCACTGCATCGAACGGCAGAACCCGCTTAGTATTAGAACATGACATGAGGGTTCAATCGGAATCGTGATTGACGGAGCATTCGCTATGAAATAATTCCGAATGGTCATTTTATATCCCCAACGTTTTTCCTTTTCTCCCTCGGAACATAAAGATGTCTGAAAGATTACTGTCCAAAAGACACCAAAACAGCTAATTCTATGAACATTTGAAGTGCACGGCACCAGTCGAGTTGACACGGTCAATGCCGCAGGATTCTTACTTGCTGGATGAAGCGATGACCGCGTATCTGGATCTTGCCTCAGGTACATATCGCTACGTATCGTCGTGCATTGAATTATGTTTAAACGGAGTGGAATAACAAAACTAGTAGTGGTACTGTAAATGTAATGATTACTGTAGTTAATCATTACTGTACTGTATTTAATCATTACTGCTACTTACAAACAAAAAAATATCATGCTTGGGAAATTATTTACTCGCGATTCAGTCGCTGATCGGCTTCACTAAGCTGCGCGGATAATGAATCGCGCCATGGTTAAGGATGAAGCGCGGTCGTTGGAGTCAGTCCGCCTCGGCAGATGACGCCAAGAATAGCCGGGGAACGCTCGCCCCGAGACTCCCGCTCCTAACCTCAATACGTCAGCATGCCATGTAGCCAAGTCGGGAAGGAAGGAGGACAACATATGACATCAATTTCCTGCGGCTGAAGGAGTCTGATCTGTTATGAAAGGTAAGAGTAATTACGGGCAGCATGTGGATGGACTTCGTATGCTGAAACGTGAGAGACAAGAGCGTACTTCCCGAACTTGGATGCTTTTAAAAAGTTACCTGATTGTTTCCTAATAGCACCGAGGAAAGAATAGTACATACTAAATCGTCGGATAAAATTGTCATGAAATAAAAAAATAACTCACAAACGGATTTTAATTACTCGCTCCTCCGTCATGTTAACAATTAGGGATTAGAACAAAGCCAAGTTTAATGCCCCCAGAATTAGAAATACATTGGTCATTTCATCTATATTTCCATCTTACGATTCTTCGTAAAACATTAACAAATACCTACAAATTAAATTATTAAAAGGTGGGGTCGCAACACATGCCACACGACGGCGGTCTATCTTATTTGTAGATATGTATCAATACAACAAATAGTATCTCATCCATAACGGGAAAATATTCTATTAAAATAGTTAAGGAGAGGTTATTTCACGGCGTTTAGACCTAATCTAGAATTCGCATAGGAACCCTACGCAGGACCTTATCTTAGAATTGAACACTATTCAGAGGAAATCTGCCCGTTTCGTGAAGAATCGTTACGAAAGAAAAGAGCGTTACATTTTTATTGAATAGCCAAGGTTGTGAGCTACTAAAAGCACGAAAAATCCATGCACGATTTGAACTATTAGACAGAAACAAATCATTCCGGTTTAACGCGGACACGCAAGGATTAATTTAAGCTCATAGGCAGGCGATACCACGACGGGAAATTTAAATTTTGAACAGATAGATAAACGGAATCCTTTCCTTTCGCACAATTTGTGACAGCAGTAGGAAATATGCAAAACAATTTCAACTTCCCGAAATTAAAATGATGCTGATTGACAGTGATATTCAATGGCGCTAACGGCTAGTGGCCTAACACCCCATGCCACACGCCCACTCGCAAACCTGCAGGGTTGAAATAGATTTGATACTTTTAACACAAAGACATACTGTGAGTGTGCAAATGTGCATGCAACGTATTTAGTAGACAAACTCAGAAGAATGTATATCTGGTGGCACAACTTTTAACACTGTGGCTACTACGCGCTAACTCCCCTTTGTGCACGCGAAAGCTTTTTTATCTGATGCACAACGTAAGTGGAATCTTAAGCTTGTCTGCGTCATTAAATTTCAAACAGGTAATTTATTTAGGAATAATGTACGCTATTCAGCTCATCGAGAGAAGCATGGATCACAGAGGGGCCTACTCCGGTGGCACTGCTATGCTTGGAAGTTACCAGGAAAATGCAATATAAACACAAGACAGCGAATGGCTCAAGAAATGGATGGTCCACCTGTCCGCATATGTCTCGAGAGGACGAGGAATCGCACGCGAGCGGAAAATGCGAGGTAGTCGCCGGGTGGCGTTAACTCCACGTGTGTGAAGCGTCCTGACGCCCGAGCACGACTCCGCATGAAAACACGTGCACCGGTACCGGAAAAGCAAGTCCCTTTCCCGAGACCAAGCTGAACAAGTTACACACAGGAAAAGGATTACGGTGTAAAAAAAAACAAAAAAAAATAATGACTTCAGAGAGAGAATCGCGGGAAAGTGAATGAGCGAGGGCGAAGAGGAACATGCAAGCAAAGAAACAAAAAATAATAATAACAACAAAGATTAAGGAAAAAAACAATCGTCAACTCACCAGTCCCCCCCCTCCGTCCATGTCGTCACTGTCCATCTGGTAGAGGGGAACAGGTTCTCTGTTTTTGACCCGAATTTTGGCTGCTTAAGTGAACACCGCAAAAAAAACTTCACACTTCCTCCTCTTTTTTTCCCTCCCAACGCTCGCGCCGGCGCTCACTCGCGAGACGGGATTCGTGTGTTTGCTAGGGTCGACAGACAGTCAACGTAGGTCCACGACGAGGAGGGGAAGAAAAATCTCTCTCTATTCCCCTATAGTAAAGGGATAAGAAATGGAACCGCCGGAAAGAGGCGCCGACCAGCCAGCAGCGAGGTGTGGGAACCTTCACAAGCTTCGACGAACGAAACGCCGACTCCGCCGCAGAAGAGTAAGTCCCCTGAGTTCCTCGTCCTCCACCGGGCAAAGCTGAAACGCGAGGTGGGTGAGAAGCCGGGAGACTTGGTCCGATGCGGCGCTCAGTTACGGCCACGCCTATCGATCGAACCCGGGACTGCTGGGTGCGGTGGACAACACTGCTGGAAGGAGCGGGAGAGTGTCAGTCATAACAAACGAGACACGCATCCGTGAAAGATCGCTCGTCCGGGCGGCGGGGAACAACAACAATTTCCTCCGGCCAACGGATCTCCGCACGGTGTTGCACGCATGTGGTTTTTCGATTTAATGGAGAAACATCACCAACACGGATCACACGCGGGGTGAGATGGGTAAGGGTGGGGAGGGATCTACAGAGCGTCCGGTCGAAACCTTTTTTTTTTAACCTTCCCCCACCTTCGAAAGAAGACTGCCAACCCCCCTCTCTATTCACGTGCACAAGTACACACACACGGACACAACACTCCGAAAACTTCTCTTTCCCCCCTTTGGAACACACAGCTCGTGCCTCTCGGTGTAAGCCGTTCCTTCTCCACCCCACCCGAGTGTATCAATGAGGCAGCGCGGCCGGCTTGCAGGGTGCGAGAGACCGGAGGAGAGGAGTGGCGGAGGGGAAAGTGAGGGAGGGAGGAGAACAGGAATAAAAGGACGGCGGAGGCTCTGTTTCGGAGGGGAAGGGGGGGAGAGAGAGAGGTGAGGGCAGTCAGTGAATAAGGGAGAGGTCGGAGGAGGTTCTACATTCGGGCGAGAGAGAGAGAGGGAATGAAAGAAGGATACAGAATGCGTGCGTGTTGTAGATTCCGTCCGCAGGACGCGCCCCCTATTCTCCAATCAAATCACGACTGGGCGGAGTCAAATAGGCCAGGCCCCGAATGCTGCGGCAAGCGGGAGAGAGAGAGAGAGCTTTTCGCTTTTTTCCGTCGGCCAAGTCTCTCATACACAAGCCTTCCGCTTCCTTTTTTCCCCTCTCGCACTCTGTATCTCGCTCGCTCTCTCTCACTCCCTCCCCCGCCGCCAGCTCCTTCCTCCCCCCGCCCATTCTCGAAGCGCGGATCCGGCCAATGGGGAGGGTTCTTTGGAGGGGCCTCGTGCGGAGCGTGTGATGTGGAAGGGAGGGTATCGGCGGGAAAAGGGGAGGGTTGGTCGCGGACGGCGGGGAAATACAACGGCCTGGGAGAGAAGGGCGGGGGGGATCGAGGGGGGAGAGTCGGGGAGATATCAAATGGGAACGCCAGGGATGGATCGGAGGGGGAGGAGCGGAGCAGGTGCCAAGGCGGGGAGGTGGCCAATTGGATGGAAGCTGGGTGGGTTGTGATGGACGAGGGGAGGGGTTGATGGAGAGAGGGGGGACGTGGAGCGAAGGCGAGCTCACCCGAGTGCGCGGAATAATAGTGGCGATAAAAAAAATGTCTGTGAGAAAGAAAGAGACGTGGGCAGGAGGGGGGGGGAGAATGCGAAGGGGAGAGAAATGGTGTGCGGGCCGAGTGCTGA
>LYUA01000276.1:22483-33952 GCA_002093875.1 Calopteryx splendens | reverse complement strand
GGGGGGGGAGCGAACCAAGGGGGAGGGGTTACTACTGAGATGTGGGAGTGGAGGTGGTGAGGGTGACGTCCGATGGGGGTCGCTACAGAGACAAGGGTATTGGAAAAGGAAAAGTGCCCCTTGGAAGAGGGAGAGAGAGGGGTAGAAGTGGCACCGCCCTGGCCCATCACTCTTCCCTCGCCGAATTCCGGTGTGATTGGAATCCGCACGTCCGCCGACCTCCGCGGAAATCTCTGGTCACCCCGTGACCATTAGACCATTCGCCTTGGATGCCCTATCGATCCCATTTTCCGTTGTCCCACCCGAATACCTCATGGCGCAATTACCGTGGATGGTGGAGGAGTGTGCCTGAAGTTCGAATGTCAGTTTAAGTCACGTGGCACAATATTGCACTTACTAGTTCCATTGAATTTTTATTAGGTCTGTATTAATGGTCGCCTCTCACCCTTGGGAGAGTCCCTTACGAATTTCCTGAAGCAAAACTCCCCACTCCATTTTGGACATAATATACACTGATGAGATTTGCAGAGCTGGGAGACGGCTATTCATATTGGTTCCGGGCTTGTAGGCAGGGAGGTTTTGGGTACTCCACCCTCACGCAGACTACGCGAGCGATGCTCAAAGAAAACTGCCGCAATCTAATTCATGTTCCTTTTTTTCCTTGCTAAAACGATAAAAAGCATCAAGGTCACTAAACAATACTGTCGAACCATTTTAATAACCATAATTCCCGGAAACGATATACCATTTACATGAGCACGGGGGCGTAAGTCCACCGAGTCAGGCTTGACTTGCAGACTGGACTGCACTGACTCCCACTTCCCTCCGAGATCCCTTCGCCAATATTCATACCTACACGGAAAATGGATTAGCTGAAGATGTACTCCACTTCTTTATCTTCTAGAAGAACACAATGGACGAGAACGATGGAGGTGACAAAGGATATTATGAGAGCTGATGTGAAAATAACCTTTTTCTAAAATCCCCAAATGCTCGAAAATATTTCTGGATAATGTCTCGTATCGTTCCAGGAAAGCAAAGTCATAACCAAAGACATTTTGGAGAAAATCGGATCAAGTAGTGGATGACGAGCAAAAATATTGACTTGGATGGAGATTGCTTGAAAAGAGACATTTTATTTTCAATAAACCAAATGCGTAAATAATTAAATGAACTTGGTAAAGCTTATAGTTAAACTAATTTGATTCCCAACATGGGTATAAAATGCAAGTTAATGCTATAGAAATAGTTTGGGTGCTAATTAATCATTATGTCCGAATGAAAAATACCACTTTAGAGAAGAAATACTTAGAAAACATACGCGCTGCGAGAGGGGTACACTTGCATCCCATGGCTTATGGAGTAAGTGGGGATATTAATAACTATGGAATGATAAAATTGGTGTTTTTAAATATTAATGAATCTATATTAGAATTCGGTAAATACCATGATCGATACTTGCCAAAAGAAGATTATGAATTGGAAGAAACTGCTCAATGCATCCTCTTCAGGGTGCAATCTCCTGCTAACACACAATGGACAACTACTGGCGCTCATAGTAAACATATGCATTTATATCCGAGAACGTCGACAGTCTCACGGGAAGACTAGAAAAACCATATTCAGCGAAAGAAACGACAAGCCGATAATTTTCTGGATGATATTCAAGAATTAATTATTCATATAAATATATTAATATCATCACCATCCTCACAATGGAGGTCACTGCGTCAACAGACGTGCCTGAAACTGCAGCCAAGGACATCAGATCTCAAGGAACTTGAGTTGTACAGGAGGGAGTTTAAAGCTTTTCGAAATTTTGATTGGCCAGTCATGAAGGACGTTTTTAAATTTTAAATTTCTTAAATTCTAGGATGAAATTCAATGTGACTTTGACAAAAAGCACGATGACGAAAAAGTAAATTTACTGCTTAGCACATAAGAAAATGTTCTCATTTTGTATTAAAAATTTGTAATAACCTCCGCACAAGCTCTTGTGATCGAAAATTACTATTTTTCAATAATTCATCAATATTTAGGACAATAAACTTCCCTATCTCTAATAAACCTACCATGGGGAGTCTAACGATGATATGAAAATTAAATTAACTTAAGTTGCCCAATAAAATAAATTTGGCGAGTGGTTCGTGGCGGTTTCCAAGATTAACAGCTACTTTGGGGCCTAGTGATCATGGAGGTTATCTGGGTAATTCGTGATAACTGCGTCACTTTGGAAATATGAAGGGGTTTTGAGAGAGCTAAGGAAATACGGAGAGACGTCCGGCGTCGACATGTACCTACTCTTAACCAAAGGCGACAAGGGATTCACAGATAAATCGATGACCGGAGTACTGCGCTCCATACCCTCTCCCTGATCATACTAATAGGGATCGGAAATCCTTGAATAAAAATCCATCACAGCCGAAATTCGAATCTGATTCTTTGGCATAGAAAACTAATCATGAAGGCAATGAATTAATACGATCCTGCCTGCCAATCAAAAATCAAACAAAAAATTCAGATTTCCACGAAGGGTCCGGTGCATACACTATCTGAAATTCAATTGCATCACCACCAGCTGAGTCTAACGCAAGGCCATCTTGCAGTTCTCATCAGTGTTACACCGCAAAACGAAAAAGAAAAAAAAACCCAATTTTCCACTATTTAGGATATTAACTTGAAAGAGGTAACGTGCTACCGTATTACTGCTGGAGAAGTGTTACTACTCAATACAACCCTCCAGAGTTTTTACTGCCCCAAGATTTTTATTCCTAATACCCATAGCTCACCAGGCCACCATTCCCCAGTGTATAATATCATAGAGTAAAGAATCTAGGTCTTTACTCTATGATAATATGAACAACAGAGAAACACTACAATAAATAAAAGAGGAGAATGTATACAAATATAAAGAAAAGATTATGACATTTTTCATGAAAAAAAAGAAATGTAGTACTAAACAAGTGCCATATTTCAGGAGTTTTAAATGAAGATAACATAGATGCCAAAAGAAAGACAAAAAACCAAGAGGTTTTACAAGAGCAAAGAAATATGAACTACATCCTGAGCATTGATATACAACAACCTAATGTACAATTATACATGAAAACACAGGAAAAAGTAGATGGTATGTACGATGAATTAAAAGAAATTCTTGAGAACGTACCGGGAAAGAAGCCCATAATAGTGATATTGGACAAAAACACAGTGAAATGCGAAAGGAGAGATGGAATAAAATCATACCTATTGCCCTCTGCCACGCCCCTTAAGGACACGAGTGACAATACGAAACATGTACATGCTCTTTATTAAAGCAATGGGACAATATATTATGAAAATATAAGTCGCGACGAAAAAATGCCAATGGAAAGTAATGCATTTATTAAATTTTATAATTTCTATTACAACATAAATATGAATGACCCAAAAACAAGTGTATCCTGGAATAATTGGTAATGATGGTGCATAACCTTATGTATTGTAATTTTCCTAGAAAAGAGATGCATACCGTTTTGGAAACAAAAATAGTCAAGAGTTACTAAGAAGCATATAGTTTAATATTCCATTTTAAATTTGCTAACAGAATAAATATTTTATTTTTTTCGGTAGTGTATTCCAGAGCTGACACTCAGTTACTAAAAAAGGTATTTGTTACTTAGTTGTCCTATGGTTAGGAAAGTATAAATATTCTCTGGTGCACAATCTTGTAGAAGATGGGTTGGTTAAGATCATGTCAAAGCGATATACTGGAGATTTTTCTTTAAACAGTGGACCCTAATAAATATTTCCTTCGGAATTTGAAATCAACCCCATTATAGTAGGGGGTGATATTTTCTTCCTTGCAAATGTTTAAAAAATCTTAAACAAGAATTTACTGTCAGATAAAATTTAGCATTTTATTTTTCATTTACATCATTGTACCTACACTACGCAGCAGTAGTAAATTACGGGAAAGACAAGCGATGAGATGAGCATTTTTATTGTATTGTGAGGGATAAGATTTCTGTGCTATTTGAGTCGGCAGAAAATAGAATTAATTTTATCAGAAACATTGTCAACATGATTATTCCATGAGAGACTGAGTTTATAGCAATCTCTGGATTACAAAAATTGTTAAAGTAAGGGATGTAAAAGCCATCAACCGTAATTCTATTATAATAAATTCCGAGGTGAATGTTTTTAACTATATTGGGATTACTGGAGTTGGGAACAAAGTTATTGTTTAGCCCAAGTGGTAATTAGATTTATATCCTCATTAACTTTTAAAATGACTTAATCAATTTCATTGGGGAGACATTGCCAATATTTTTCCAAATCATCTGCATATAACATACAGTGAGAAAAGTAAGAGCCCAAGTACGAAACGCTGGGGTGCACCAAAGGGGACAGAGGACCATCTGGAGAGATTCTCCCGAGTGCCCTTAACTGCTTGGAGGGAATCGACAGGGTAAGAGTGAACCCAGTTAATAACGGAGCAAGAAAAATTCAAATTCCTCATTTCCTCTAGTAGAATAGTGTAACTAACCAGATCAAAAGCCTTACTAGAATCAAATAAGTCAGGTATGGCCACCATTTGGTATTTTCGACTGCATTGCGAATAACGTCAGCTATTTTTAGTAATACATACTGAGTAGAGAAGCCGTGGCGAAAACCAGATTAATGGGTGTCAAATTCATTACTCATAGAGAGAAACTCAACTTTCTCTCAATGACTTGCGGAGGGAACAATGCGTATTTTTTGGAACAAAGGTAAATTTATGAAGGGTGACAGTAATAATAGGTTGGAAATAAAAATTTTCATCACAAAAAGGAACAATATCATGAAGTAATGTAGTAGGGGTAAAAGGATATTGCTACTATTAAGGAGGTTGGGCACTGGGGAAAAATATACGTTCAGTTGACCCACGCAAAATATTAGGGGTCAGAGAGAGTTTTGACGATTTTGGACAATGCCACGTTGCCTTAAATACTTCCAAACTCACTTGAGTTACTTTAATGTGGAAAGGAGATTAGCAAAGTAAGTTTTCTCCTTATTGCTCATCAGATGGCGTATCAATAAAAAAGAGGTGAATGAAATGAAATATCTTCGTAATTCCTTGCCTAATCGAAATATATATTAAAACAGTGTCGTAGAGAATTTCTTTTTAGGCAGAAGTACTATTTACAAACATCACTAAATTTGATTGTAAAGAAGATACATTGTGAAATGCATAACAAACTAAAATTTTCCTCAGCAATAATTTTGTGAAGAAATATTGTTTTAGAAAAATATTGTGTATACCCACAATTTAAAAATTTTGTTATTACAATGTTAGACGTTATAACACAGAAAAATGGTAAATTAACGCATTTATCATCTATAAGGTATCATTTTTGATGGTCAATTTCAGTCTAAATCTATATTTTTCACCTCCTCGTGAAGAAAAAAAATAGTTTTTCTACCAGCAAAGCCAAAAATCCATATGACACACACACATTCATACGCAAATGGTTTTCAGAGGACCTCCAAACGTGCATTTATGTTAAAATCCTGGGTCAATTGTTTTTATAATTCACAACTTTGCACATCACTACGCGTGGAGCAAACAAGAATTAATATAACGAAAAAATTAAGAAAAACAGAATAGAAGAAGTTTAGATAGGATTTAAGAAGGGTAAGAATTTTTGGAAGCTATTTCAACCAACGAAAGTCAATAGAATATTGCATTATTCGAGTAAAAACAATATAAGCGCAAAGAAAAGAAGAGTGGTGCTAAGACTTGAAAATTACACGCTGCGATACTTTAACATCTATTTAAATGTCTCCATCAATTTTGGTACCATTAAAGTATTTCTTGTAAAATTTGTTAGTTGGGAAAACTGCATCAACACTTCAATTCTTCCATAATTTTCTTTGCTAATCATCATACGTTATGAATAACGCTTTATCTGCTAGGATACCGTCGCGGTTCGTACCATAGTTGATATAGCGTAAACTGTAGATCAAAATGTCTCATGTTGCAATCTAAATGATAAATCCGGGCACTACCTAAAGCAATATCGTATAATTGACTGGGTATTTACACCAGAAATTTTTAAAAGCCACAGCTGACACGATTAAAGGAACTGGAATATATTAATACCTAATCATTATCCAACTCTGGGAGAATCTTAGAAGTCTCAAAAGTCAAAAATTGCATTTGGATTTTTGACTCGGGGGAAAAGAGAATCCCATAGCTGAGATACAAGTGCCACGATGGGTCTAATTTAACTTTCCCAATCTAAATCTACGGATCTCTCATAATTCGTCAAACAGTCCATCCACAAAACTAAGTTTATCATAAGATCGTTTAAAAAAAAGAGTTCTTCATTGCTTCATTCGATTTCACGCAGCACACGAATGACATTCTCATATAATTCAACAACTCCTTCGCGTTAAATCAAGCAAACCCTCGGACCGGAGGAGAATTCGGTGAGGGTTCTCCAAGAGCTGGCTGAAGAGTTGCACTGTTCCTCGAAAACATTTAACTCGATTTCTAAGGGCATAATCCGCAGGACTGGAAGATAGCTAACGCCATTCATTTTTTAAGGGAGGAAATAATGCCCTTGCCAATCTCACCAACATCCCCTTCCTGTAAAGTACACACTAGTACACATCATTTTAAACAACGTAATTGAATCCCTTGAAAGCAATAACTTTTTCGTCTAACAACCAGCAGGAATTAAGAAAAATAAATAGTACAAAGCACAATTGGGAATCGTTTTACAAGATATTTTATAATTAGGAGAATCGAACAGGCACAAAGATGAGATTTTTTTTAAGAAGCTTCCGATATAATCTCACATTCTAAGTTGATACACACGCAGCGATGACATAAAATAAATGAAAGGATAATAAACTGGCGGTGTCACCCTGAAGTAACTACGAGCATTTGAGAAAATCATAGTACGAAAACAACGATAAAATGCAGGGATAATACTAAGGAAAAATCCCACATCTCGTTAGTTGGACCCCAAATTGAATATGCGGCGAGCATTTAAGACACATCCTAGAAAACTTTAATTCGAGAGTTGAACTAAACTCAGGAAAGCCACCCTTCCATTCCACCCTTGCTCATTTCTTTGCCTTTCTCGAAATCACCAGGGTAGATTAGTCAGGAGTAACCAGTCTTTCTTCAGCAAGAAAGGAATACGATATTCGCAGGACATGAGCGCCTACTATTCTCCCACAAATTAACACTCGTATTTTTCGACTTCCACTCAACGAGAATCACATCCAGCAGTGCTCAGGTAACATTTCAATTTTTGCTTTCGCCTGCAGTTTCTTTCTCGCCCTGCTCCATCCTAACCTTCCCACGATCCCATATTTCACAGATGGCTGTCAGGAGTTGACCCCATTACGCAATCATAAGTATGATCCCCATCTGAATAAAGAATACTGCTGGATCTTCATTATTTTGCCGTGATAACATCCAAGACTGACTGTCTTGGGTGATAGCAGCCACCAATCGAAGCAGACTTCGTTTCACATTAGAAATGTACTCATTGGCACCTTACGACATCCATACGTTTGCACGTATTTGATTTTCTCCTTTTGGGTACACACTTAATCTAGTCTCCTACGGCAGGTACATTTCGTATGAAGGGATAAAATTATGCCTGGTCGCGGTCACGTTAACAGATGGTCGAGTGGTGACGGTTCAACTAACGTTGTGTCTTCTGGAGATTTAATCGGAGCCTGTAAAAAGTGGTTGTTTTGAGAAATGGTCGTCAAGGAAGATTCAAATGTACTTGAAAAAAGATTCCGTAGAAATAAAAAGAAATTAGGTGGTAGTGAAACAAATTTGGCAGAGAAATGGATAAGGAATTACTAGAAAAGAGAAATAAAAAGTCACCGTCACCTCTCAGATATAATGTCACAATATTCAGAAAAGTTAGTTCGACAACCACAATATTAATATTGATATTATATCCTACGTGCCACCATTCAATTTATAAATTGATTTTTTTTTTAAATTATAATGGACCAAACTCATACTTCTAGTTATACCGGAACATGAACTCTTAGAGATTGCGAAGACCTTTTCAAACTTTGTAATAAAAAATTTTACGTTTGAAAACAAATAGAAAATTATAGGATTACCGACATATTTTATATTTGGTTTCTTAATCTTCGTATATGATATTACTCCTAAATTATCACTCAAAAAATTGTAATAGAGCACTTAAACGAAATTTTACTGAAAATGTGAAGAATGACCAAGGGAAATATCTAAAATTCAACATCTTTAACAGTTTCCCTTCCTAGTTAGAACTTTCCAATTTTTGCGTTCATTTGATGCATTCTAACACTTAATTTCCCTTTCTCATCCCCTTTCCTAAACAAAGATCCAAATCAAATTTGTTTTCTTCTCTGCCACTTTTGGTTGCCCAGTGAATAGAGCGCTGGGCTAATAACATGAGGGCTCGGGTTACGCCTCTGGGCAATCTCAGCTCCACCCAACCTGCGCGATATTACTATTACGGGAAACCGCAGACGGCACAGGGAAAGGAACTGATTACCCTACCCTGATGTGTGAATTCAACACGCTGCTGGGCTTAGTATTAGCTGAGCTTTGCCCTCGGCTACCAAACCAACCTTCGAGAAGATTACAGAGGTTTTTTTCTGCCACTTAACAAATTAATACGTTCTCCATTCAATTCCAAATCAAGCTTGCGCGCCTCACAACTAAGTTATCAGATTTACCACTAGATGTCAGCATCAACAAATGCAGCTCAGTTAGCTACCTTGGGCCTCATACTTCTCATTATTCCGTGGCCTCATAATCTTCGGGTCAGAGGTCTTCAGGGCCACTAACGCAGCTAAAGGAATGAATGATTAAATATGCTATGGATAAAATATAAAAATAAAAAATATTTTTTTTTGCATTTTTCGGCAGATATGCCACAGAAACTGTTTTGGAAGCTGTATTTATTTTGACATATATTTCTCATACATGAATCCTGGCGGGAAAAATTTGGTTATAACTACGGTCAAACCAAAGGTATGGTACACACATTTTGAATGAATAAAAATGTGATTGACTGACTTTATGATTCAAATACATCATATGACTAAGAGAATCATGTCAATGATAAAAATATTTGAATGATTAATTACAAATGACAAAATGTTGAGACGAGTGCAGGTATTTCATGCACTATTAGAATTTTGAAAAACATGAAATCATATAGGTGGGTACCTATCGAATTAAATGAATGTTGCAGTGTGTAGAAACCAATGCAAGTAAAACAAAATTGCTTCCATATTTAGAATAAAAGTAGTAAAAATCGACTCTCTTATTTGACTAAATAAAATATTCTTCCCATCCCATGCCCAAAATGAATATGGAAAATTTCAAGATCTAAAAACCTTAAGTTTTATCCCGTAATCCACCTAGGGATAAGGTACTTGTTACAAATAATTTTTTGTTTTCTCCATAGCCTTTTTTATGGTGGATTAAAAACCAAAAGTTTTAGTTTTCATTTCCAGAAAAACAATTATATTATATACCTAGCCTAGATAGCCTAACATATATAGGTAATGCAATGAATATTAGGTAGGTACCTAAATTATGATTATAAAATCAAGCATTCAGAGTATTCACCCCCACTCTCGAGTATGATTTTTGTATAAAATATTAATATGTAATAAAGTGCATAAATAGGCACCTGAAGACACAATAGGCACCTGAAGAAAAATATAAGAACTGAATTTTGGATACTATTCCTTTTACTGCAAGCCCCTTGCTTGTAGACTGACAATGAGTGTAAACTGCCAAGCCCATTCCATGAAGTTTGTAAAAATCTTGTTTTTAGATTAATTTAAGTGCTTAATCTTAATTAGAGAAGTTCTTAATTATTTCTATGTTGATGTTATTTTGTGGTTAATTGTTTATTGCATATTTTGTTTTTATTGTTTAGTCTAATTTGTCATTTATGCACATTACTCAGAGTAAAAAAAGTGGGCTGGTAGAACAGCCCTAGGCCATTTTTATACAACCAGTAAGGGCCAATAGATCAGCCTGCAAACAGTAAAAGGGTTAAATATTCCAATTTTATACACAATTAAGTAATGTCAAAGGAATAGAGAGGTATAATGACAAAGGATACCTTTAAGGTCATCTCTCCCCACTCAAGCAAAAACTGAAATGATAACCCTACAAACACTCCACTAGCAAATTTCCCTAATATCAAGGGAGTAAAAAATTAACTATACATACTCAAGAGTAACAGCTCTTTCTTTTGAAACAATGGCATGAAAATCAAATTTCATTCACCCTCCCAAGCTAGTGGAGGAAATTATTTTACAAATGGAAATCTATTAGAATGTTAGGAGATTTTGTGCTAATACAGTGAGCACTGATGCTTTCTCCCATTGCCCAATATCTGAAGCATAACATTTTCAACAGCTTTGTTTGAAACATTCACAATGAAAAATATACTTTCTGGAAAATCCTCTTTCTCTCATCTCTTTCATTTATTAAAAAAAACCTGCAGACCCTTATGGAGCATTCACTAAGCATTCATTAAATCCAAGTTTTCAGGATTAAGATTACGAAAATGCATATCCAGTGAAAAACACAATCATTGATTTGACAGTTCGCCGACAAGAAATATCATTTTCCGATAACGATATAACATGGCCATATAATTAATTCCATATTTTAGAGAGGCTTTGAAATGGTATATTTGATCGACTTGTTTTTCCGCACAGAATCATGAACCATTTGATTCACTAGGTGTTTCACTCTTTTGGAATGAATTGATCATGAGTGATCCATCACTAGTTTCCACCAGTATTTCACTACTGCTGAATTATGGCCACAGTAAGCTAGAAAAGGAAAATTGGAACACCAGTTTTCTGTTATAAGTGGGTGAAGAAACCTACAAAATAGTATAAATATGAATGAGTCAAGAATCCACCATATTTTGTGCAAGACATAATTCCCTATTTGCCACCACAGGCATATGAAAAAGTGTGCTAGTATACCAGTCTTTAATAATTCATTCAGAAGGAGTTTCGTAACTGTTTTATGGAACAGTTATAAAAGGAAAAGCCAGTTAAAGAAAAATTAATTTGGGTTTCTTACATTGGTGCTATGGTGCTATGAGCACAAACTGAGCATAGGAAAAATGAACATTTCCATCTATCAGCACAGGATTCTATCTGGGTGGTTTGATATGTAGGGTGGGATCTTAATTATTTCCAGAGTAAGAAATAAAATGTCCCATATCCTCTGGACCTTTGTGTTTATGTTCTTCTAATGTGTGTTCCCCATGAAAATAGAATGATTCAATATGTTTGAGTAACTTAATTCACGCTATCTTTCCTTATTTCAGGGCTGCCTATTTCATTTCCTACAATAATTCATTACCTTTGGTTTGATTTAGTGGATGCAGGGCATGCTGAGTGGTGATGGATTGTTGAAGAATGTGATGGAGGGTAGAA
>LYUA01000275.1:1349475-1363217 GCA_002093875.1 Calopteryx splendens | reverse complement strand
ATTTGACTGTTGAAGAGCGTTGGATCATATGGTTATTGACTTTTAATAATGGGATGCTTGAGGGAAATTATGAGCAATAATAGGAGAGGATCTCAACACCATGGGTACACCACACTGGTACCAGACAGTCATGACAAATTTTATTGATTAAGACCTTAAAAATTCATATAAATAATGAGGATTGTTAATATAAATGTTTAAAAAAGTTCAAAAACTTGTGTGCATACCCAGAGTTCAATTTTCTCATAAATTTGGCATGGAATTTTAAAAGTCAGAGTAGACTTTGTTGTGACAACAAATCAATTTTTCCAGTCTCATAAGATTTGTTGTATCAAGCTTCTACTGTATTTTATTTTTTCCATTACTTGTTATTCCGCTTCCTATGTAACAAAATCTCCATGTTTCAATTTCCACTGCTCTAATTTCTTGTTGATATTATATGCTGCCACAAATTGTTATATTGCTTTGATGTGCATTGATCTTTAAGCTATATTTCATCATATTTTCTATGCATGGAGAAGGATGTTAGACTCTAGACATGGAGGTCTTTTTTCTCTTCCGGTATTGGCTTGTCATCAGAAAATCATAGCATGCTGATTGCTCCTACATGTACATGAATCCCTGCATTGCTATTTTTCTTTATCTATGACATTTTCAGTATAGGGATTAATTATTGTCGATTAAGATTGGTGTATTCCTCTCTTTATTCCTTATTTTTCTGCTTTTGACCAAGTGCTCTTCAGACAGTCTAAAAGTGACATTACCATTGAATCAAAATTCTTTTAAATTAATCACCATTTAAATTTAATATAAGTTTCAGCATCTTCAAAAAATGCATAGTGAATCTAATCTTTATTGACCCGAAAATTGCTAAACAGCCAAGACTTATGCACTTCAGGCAAAATGTATAATCTTTTGTAAATTCATATAAATTCTAACCAGGTTGTCCTATCTGATTTAATTGCTTTTATGATATTTGTCATCAATAGATATTTGTTGTTAAATTTTCTGCAATACCTGGGTATATATGCACTGTGTAGTGTAGTGGTGGATAAATGGCGGTTTGCTCGAAAAGAACACTCTGACCTTAGAAGCAAAAAGCACCCCTTGAAACATATTGCATATGACATGTTTTATATTTCCTCATACTGTATGATATGTAGCCTAGTCCACATATAATTATTATTATTCATTCTTGCTTTGTGTGCACTTTTACCTTTACCCTGCGAGTCTCTTCTCGCCCATCACTGCTTTATGGATGCATTTTGTTTTCCAGTATAGGATACAACTTAGTAATATGCTTTACAATAAAATTAAGTACCCAAGCTGTGTTGTATTCCAAATTTTTGTACTGTACTCCAAACAGTCATAACCAAAGATGTTAAACAAAACTGGAATTACAAAATTTAATTTGAGGATGGAATTTCAGTTTTCCCTTTAAATATAATTTTAATGAACCATTTCTCCCACCATATTCACATTTTAAACAAAGCAAAGAATGGAACCTTAGCAAATATTTCATTCAATCTTATGTTTCTGCTATCAATGAAAGTAGAATTTTCCTATAGCATTAAATTCTGCTCTGAAGCCAAGTTTTTATTAAAATGGGAAACTTGAATTATATGTTATAACTGAACTTTATTGTGGTTCCAGTTTCCCTTTTATGCCTATTGAAAAATATTACATGTAGCCTTTTGGTCAAGAGATTCCATTCCCCTTCCATTTCAAAACTAATTATGTACTTTAAAAGAATTTCATTAGTTCCTTGAAATTAAAACAATAGTCATTCATTTTCATAGGTTCTGGTATCTGGACTAATTGCTTCCCTCTACCTCATTTTAGTAGATGGAAGGAAAACCTTTGAGTAAAAATTAACATTCTCAGAATTTGTTAGAAAAACTGTGTTATATTTCATAAGAATGAAATAATTAGTATAATGAAATCCAAATGTTACTCATGCATATGATTAAGTCTCTTGAATGGATGCTGTTGGCTTAAGGCATGTAAAATGTAAGCATTATGCATACTTTATTAGTTTATTATTTTTAATACCTTAAGGGCATTAAATTCTACTGTTTATTATTACAATGATTTCTGTTTGTAAACTTCCTATAATTTCAGTAAGGAATTCATGCTTTGTGCATATAGGTCATATTAGAGTTATTATTGAAAGTAAGGCATTAGCTTCTGCATCGAGTTTAACCGTATTAATAGGAAAACTTGATTTGTTGATTCTCTGTATTTCAATAATACATACTTTATTGAATCAAATTATGATGAATCAGTTTATATACAATGACTTATTAATAACATAGTAATTAGGTTGATTAGCTAAGTGAGGTAATTATCATATTATAAATTTTTGTAATATGTATTTAAAATAGCTTTGAATATAGTTCCTTGTTGATGGAAGCTATGATGTGATCATATAAAATTCTTGATCTCTTTGAAAGTGAGCCTTTACAAGCATTCTAAACTTGTGCCATTGTTTTGAAGTTCCAGGTGCTGAAAGTGGTGAATCCAGTTCTAAGGACAGTAGCATTGTAAATGAAAGCAAGAATGAAGTATCCACTGCCGTGAGCTCTGTTCTAGGTCATGGGAGATCAAAGTCCGAGGGTGATGGACGTTGTCGTTCATCTATTCCTCCACTTTCTGCTCCCCCATCTCCAGCCCCACCAACTCATTCTATGTCTGCTGATGAGCAAACAGTCACTTGTGGAACCATTGTTGCTCTGAATTCTTCGACAAATGAGAAAAGAACTTCCAGTCAATCAGGAACAGTAAAAAATATTTTGTCACAGCTGCTTCCATCCAATTCAAACTTCACTCCAATACAGGTAGGAAGCTGTATATATTGTGTGTGTTCTTTCTTTTTATCACAAATACATAAATAGTTTGAAGAAGTACTGATTTTTTGTTTCAATAGAAGCTTAAAAATCTGATTTTTTAAAGGAATATGTGCCCTTTTGTGTTGTTACAAATACGCATATAAAAAATCAATTTTCAATAAATTATTGTGATAGAAGTTGCAGTATAAATTTTTATGTTTCACATATTTATTGTGTGCATTTTTTAGGATTCTTTGCATGGTGTGGTAGAAGATATGAATTAAAGTGGTAAATGAAGGGTGTTTGAGACTTATTCAGTATAAATCATGTATTGAAAATGGTCTCATTTTGCATTGTGAGGGGTGAGGGAAAAATTCCTGGTTTATCATATTGCCTACCCTTCTAAACCGTCACCTCTTAGTAGTGAATTTAACCAGATAAAAGTACCCTATTGTTTTTGTCGGAAAACAGCATCCACAACAGCAAAATTCATTTTAATGAAGTGTTTCTTGAATTACATAGAATAAACAGGAAGAAAAGAAAACATGGAAATGTCTCAATGCAATGAAGGGATTAGATATTCAAACCAAATTAAAAAATATACATAAATTATAAAAATGTATAAAAACCCATAAAATTTAATATACATATGTACTGATTTATCATAAGATTATTTTTCAAAGTTTAACAAAATATATTTGGTTTGGTAGAAGTGTTTCTGGATTGTCATATTGGTGTGAGTGCATATGTTTTGTTATTGATTATTCACTTTGAATTTACAGTTATAAGTTAATTACTAGATTAAAGTTAACATTTTAGGCATTTATTAATTTAAAGTTATTTATGCATCACTGATGTTCTGATTACAGTTAATTTTCATTCCACTTATTTCAGGGAAAACTGTATGCATTCGTTTTATGAAAAGTAATTTCTTGAGCTGCAACTGTATGAACATTTTATGCCTGCCTACAAGCATGGAAATGGGATGTCACCATTGCTTTAGGTGCCATTTGATTCCATCATTCTAATTCCTATAAATATGACCGTTTAATCCTAGATTTAGTTTTCCTCTACATATTCTCATTTTCCAGTCTAAGATAGAGGTAAAAAACTTGTATCTCATCTACAATTCAAAATTATGTTTCAAGTTTATTATTAGTTTCACACAAAATATAACTGAATTTAAATGTTTATCACTCTCTTATATATTGCCAACCAGTGTCGAGTCAGTGGAAAAAAATAAAATTTAATTTATATTCACAGGTCTATTATTGCATATGATTAAAGGATGTCGTAAATAAATAAGCTCATCATCATTAGTATTTCAATTCTAAGATTGGTTGATTGCAGCTCTCAATTCTTCCTTATCCAATGCTAATTCCCTTACGACCTATAAATCTTTCTGTTATATGCCCTGCTTTATTTTTCCTATGCCCTTGTCCCTTAGTCTTCCTCAGCGGACCTTCCCTTCAACTTTTCCTTCTATTATATTTCTTAACTAGTCCAGTGTGCCTCAAGATGGGTCCAATTCATGATTCATTCTTCTTTGTCATAGAGTCCTTCATTTTGTCTTTTCCCCTTCTGCTCTTCAAAATTATTCTTCATTCCTCACTTTATCAGGCCATTTAACCTTCAGCATTGGCCTACAGCTCCATGTTTTGAAGGCTTCTATTCTTCACTGGCCCGACTTTCCAATGGTCCATGCCTCTGATCCATAGAGTGCTATGCTTCAATTCATGATTGTTTTGACATACTGCTTCCTTGTTTGTTACTACGTTCTTTGAGCACAGTAGTAGCCTCTTCTTCATGCATAGTAGTAACCTCTTCTTCATGAATGCCTTCTCAAGTTTCTCTCCTCAAATGGCAATGTCCATCATCAGTTTCTCTCTTTCTCATACTAGAATTTTAGTTTTCTTCCTGTTTATTCTCATATTATATTCCTGAAAAACTTGGTCCATTGTGTTCAGAGATGCTTTCACGTCCTCTCGCTTCTATTCTACAACTGTGGTGTCATCTGCAAACCAGTGAATATTAATTTCTTCACCATTCATCTTGACTCCTTTGATATCCATTTCTTCTGCTTCTCTTATTGCCCCTTCCAGGTATATATTGAATAATGCTGACGAGAGGTTGCATCCTTGTCCATCTCCTTTATTTATTTTGTCTTCTATTTTCCTTTTGTTTTTAATTTGCATACCTGTGATTTGATTTTCATAGTGGTTATAGATTATGTTCTGTCATTTTAGGCCATCCCAAGTTCTTCCAATATCTTGAATATCTAATTCCATTCAATGCTGTCAAAGGCCTTCCCCAAGTTCATGAATGCTACATACAACGGCTTATTGGCGTATATCATTTTTTTGGCCAGTATCCTTAAGCTGAGTATGGCGTGCCTTGGTCCTCAGTTTTTCCTAAATAGAAATTGATATTCCGTGAGTTTTCTTTTATCGTTCTTTCTATTCTTTGGCTGATTATTCACATCAGTGTTTTAGATGTATGTGACTCCAGTCTTAATATTCTGTTTTCCTTACATTTCTCTTTCTTTTGTATTGCAATCATTATACTCTTTTTGAATTCCTGTGGTAGTCTTCCACTGTTGTAGCTACCTTTGATTGTTCCATAGAGGATATCCTTCATTTTGCCTTCAAGTATCTTCATTACTTCTCTGTATATTTTATCAAATCCTGGGACCTTGTTGTCCTTCAGGTCTTGCAAAGCTTTGTCAAATTCACTTCTCAGTATCTCTGGGCCCTGATCATCTTTCTCTGCCTCAATTTCTTCTGTCACTACATCATCCTCTAGTGGTTTTGGCCATTGGTAGTTCTTCAATGTATTCCTTCTCTCTCTTCCCTATTTCTTTGTCTTCTACAAGCCTCTTACCACTCAAATTTCTGGCATTATTGGATTTTGCTTTCCTTTCCCCTGAATGGCTATTCACTAGTTTGTAAGCTTTTTTGGTTTCCCCTTCTTTACATTGTCATTGATTTCTCCATGGGAAGTTTCTGTCCACTTTACCTTGGCTTTCTTGCACTCCCATATGACTTGGTTTCATAATTTCTTATGCAGGGCCTCTTCACTGTCATTTTTTGGATTCTTATATTTCCTTCTTTCCTTTATGAGACCTCTTATTTCATGGCCACTGCATCATTATCCATGGCTGCCTGGTTGTCATCATATTGCTCATGCTAGTCTCCTTTATGCCTCCTAGTTTTTCATTGATGGTTGAGGTGAAACTTTCTCTTCCTTGTTTTTTTTATGTATTTTTAGTGTTCAATATGAATTCCTGTGTCACCCTCTTCATCTCCTTGAATCTCAGTGAGCTGTCCATGACCACTTGGTTATCATCACCATTTTTATGTGTGCCAGGGTAGCTTTTACACTGCTTGACTTGGTTCTCATATCTCATTCACTCAAGGATATAATCAAACTGGTATCTTGCTCTGTCCCCCAGCATCTTCCATGTGTATCTTCTTCACTGATTTGCTTGAAGAGGGTATTGGCCACTACCATATTTTTCTCATGACAGAACTCTACTAGTTTCTCCTGTGACATTTCTTTTCCCCAATCCAAACTGCCCTAAACTGCTTCCCTCACAGCCCTCTCCAACCACTACATTCCACTCACCCATGACAATTAGGTTCTTTCACTTTCACTGCTCTGAGAACCTCTTCTATTAGTTCATATACTTCTTCCATTTTGTCTCCCATATGGTTGGACATCAGCATATACTCTTGCACTATCACTGTGTCTTTGGGTCTTTTTTTTGGGGTTTGTAACTTGATCAGTATGATGTCTATTTCTGATATCTTCCAATCATCTCCTGATTAAATCACCCTGTATCGATTGCTCGAGAAGATGTTGGCCCCAGGCCACTTTATGTCACCTACTCCTAGGATGTCTATCCCCAGTGTGCCCATCTCCATTTTGGCATTCTCCAACTTCCCACTCACTCCCAATGATCTCATGTTCCATCTCCTGATTCTGTATTTAGCCATCTTGTCTGATGTTTCCCTCCCAGGGATCTGATCGGTGGACTATTTAACCTCTGAAATATTTTACTGGGAGGAATGCTATCATGTTATTTTGAATCCTTGAAGGTGTTAGTGGAAACACAGAAATAAGCTCTCTACTTTAAATGCAACAAAGAAAGAATGAGAATGATTGATCAGTTATGAAGAAATAAATTTTGTGAATTATTTGAAGCCAATCAAAACTTAATAAATCCGGTTTAGAGATTCTATGCACTCTCGTCATTTATGTGTGCACACCCAATATCTTATATTAGTGTCAGATTACTTTTTCATAGAAATTCTATTATTTGAGTGAATCAACATGAGGTTGCATTTTCATTTACAATGACTGACCTTATTCAAAAACTAAAAATTCATGGTAGTTAGATCTTGAAGATAAATTACCCCAGGTTCCCTTAAAAATATATTTTTTCTGCTTACCTTAAATTAAATGCATTAATCTGCCCATTACTACAAAATGATCAAAAATTATTCTTTCAGTGCCCACTCAGTTCTGGAGAGCATCATCTTCTTCCCCTGTGTGTTACTGGCATACCTCTGGTGGTGTATGAATCAGAGCCTAGCTCAGTAATTGCATATGCTCTCTCCTCTTCCGAGTATCAACGGTGTATCCAGGAAATAACAGGTGTTGGACCTCGTCGTTTTCCATGGCAAAATGCAAACAACACTGTCTCTTCCACGCAGTCACATTCAGATTGTGAAGATGGAACTTGCACAACTCCCACAACTAAAAGGTTTAGGAATATTTTATTATTTAAGTTAACTTTCAACCCAAGTACATAAGTGCATATTTGAAGCAAATTAATGTACTGAAAGGGAAAACAACATATGATCAAACAATGGATATTCCATGATCATTTACAGTAAAAGCTGACTATAATGAGTGTGGATAAAGTAGAATCTTCTCATATTGAGTGAATTTTCTGTCATTGTCAGTCTTGCAGGAGGAAAGTTTTGACTCTGCTGGGCCAGTAAAATTTTAAGTGATTCAAAGGCTCAAATTATCATTACCAGACTCAAGTGTTTTCCATACTTCACCCTCCATTTCCATTGCTAGAGTCTATTATTAAGCTTTCTTGGATTAATGTTGTTTATACAATGAAGTTCCTTAAAATTAAAAACTTGTGAATTAGCATATGTTCGCTGAGTTAAAAGTTATAAATTTCTAAGATTTATGCGGAAGAAATTGTTGTAGAAAAATTAACACCCTCACCCTCTCAAAATTTGATTGATTCCGTATCGATCATAAAATAATGGCGTACAAGTAATTATGGGACTTCACATTAATGTTGCCTGCAGCAGATAAAATTCACTCTTCAAATTTATGACAAACCATTCTGTGGGTTATTCACTGCCCAGTGTATCAAAGCACTGAAAATTGGCCTTAGTGACATGTTTCTTTATGAATTTTTGGTAATTCATGAAGTGAAATTTGGGTCCTGAGAAGTTAATCGCTTTCATACCTCCATTGTTTGCCTTGATAAATTGTGTGGTCAGACTTTTTATATGGCCAGGCAGAGGAGAAGAGTATTGATGGACTAAGGCAACAAAGATGACCCCCAAAAACTTATGACCCTGTATTTTATTGCTTGAATTATCACTCTCCAGCTTCAATTATCAGAATAACTTATGCACCCTGCCTTTAAAAAGTCTTTTTTGAAAAGGAAAGTACATATGGCTGCAATAGCTGTCATGTTTACTCCTTATCACACTATGATATGCACATATCATATTAGAAAATTATTATCAGATTTGGAGATTATGGCTAAGGGATGAGAGATGTGCCCTTGTAATGGATACGTTGCCTATTTTCTGCATTGTTTTATCAACTGAAATGATGAGCATAAGTTGATTGTCCAGGCATTCTATTCCCCTTAACTGTTTAAATATTCTTTCTCTCTCACTGACCCTATCAACCAGAATTTCATTATCTTGCCATGCATATATAGGTGATTTGTAGCTGTGGATGTTATATAAACTATCTCTAATAGTATTTAGCAGTTAGCAGAACAAAAGTTGGAATAATGCAGAAATAACTAGATCAAAACTATTTGAACTGGAATGGTTCCTTATCATTTCCTCAGCCTTTTGTTCAAAATATCTTTTTTCCTCCATTGTTCTTGTTCCTTTTCCATCCTGAGAACTTTGTTCCTCTATTGATTCAGATCCAGTGATCCAAAAATTTAATCCAAACCTACTTGTAACCTTTCGGAAACAATTGGGCCCATTTCATGTAACAACCCTGAAATCAACCTGGGAATAAAAGGGATCTATAAGATTGTGGATTTTCTATTTAAATACTTAGGAGTTCAAGTTCTGGGAGTGGAAGAAATGTTGTAAATAGTGGTGGTAGCAGTAACAGCAGCATAACACCAAACTCAGGTTCAGCTCAACCTTCCCGTCCAACAAATGAGGGAAATGGAATTAATGCTGGGTTGTCTGAATCGGATGCAGGACAAGATAGTTCAAGTAACCAAGAGAGTGAAGGAGTAACTACTAATATTCCAGTTCCTCAGCAACTCCAGCAGCAGGTTTGTTTCTTTATTAAATTGTTGAAATTACATGCTTTGTATAGTATGCATACTATGGTAAAATGGAATAAGTACCAATATAGTGCATAACTTTAGGTGCACCAAGACTTTCTTGGCACCTGTATTAATTAGAGGATGTTGAGGTGATTATTAAAGTTAAGAATAGCAAATTTACAAAAATTGGAATCAAGGATATACATACATATTTTGGTAATGCATACAGTATGAGCTTAATAGCATTAGATACAAGAAGATAATACAAGAATTCTATGAAGCATCAGTAATAATGTATTTTAAGGCAAGTGAACACATTATTAACAAAATACATTTAAAACAAGAACATTTAACTGAATTTTTGATTGATTATCTTTTTGCCCTGAAACAATTAATATTCAATCTCCCTTACTTCTGTACTTTCTGGTGAGTGCATTGCCTTAAAAATGCAAAGATGATGCACCATGAAAATAATATTAATTCCATCACATACTAATGTGCTTCCTAAAAACCCAGAACACTGCACTTAACCTTTTTCTTATTAAATGCAGTGTGTCTAGATTCAGGTAAAACCAAGTAACATAAGAAAATTTAATTTTACAGTGGAAAAAACAGTAGTTTTCTAAGAATTAAAAAAAATTTCTCACCCAAATGACACTCATCCATATTTTTCACGCATATATGTTAAATCAATTTGAATTGAAATTTAGTTTGGCTATTCCTGTGTAATAATACATATACCCTCAAAGAATGGATGGAAATCCTTACCCTGCTGAATTATGACATAACAAATGGCTAGTGGAGGTTTGATGGGTTGGTTGGGATGATGTTACCCACGATGTCCACCTTATAAAATGTTTTTTTCCTCCCCATAACCTTAAATTTTACAGCAGATTGCATAAATTTAGTCCCAGGCTCCTATGCTCTGGTTAAGTAATCAAGTACATTACTTATCCTCTTTTTTTCATTTTTAAATAGATATTATTTTAATTTATTTTTTTCATCTATGTAAAATGTATGTCTACACCTAGTTAAATAAAAAAAAATAGTGAGGAGTTTGCTAGTTGATTGTTCATGTTCAATGATTTGAAAAACCACTCCCAATTTTTCAGAACTTTCACTGTATGATTACTTATCATCTCTGGCTTCTCATAAGCTTTCATCATCATGCTCTCTTATCATGAACTGAGCAATGATAAAAAAATGTAGGACAAGTCGGAGTAGAAATGTGCCATGCATTCTAAAACTCAATACGCTGGCTAAGGTGTTAGAGGCATTATGATGCAATGTGCTATTGAAACGTAGGTCTGTAAAAAAGTTCACAAGAGCATATGCATCCCTAGAATGAATTGGTCAGGCACAATGAGAAGATTTGTGGCATTGATTTTAATGCATTTTTTATTATCAAATATGTCAAAGAAAAACATTTATTTTTTGGTCAAATATTATTAATTGAATTATTTACATATATATTGATTGTAATTATGTACTGTGTAAACAGGAAAGAACAAGAGAAATATATATGATGAGGTCGCCAGTGTGGAAAGGTTGAGAAATGGCTGTAGAGGAATAGTGAAGCTGAGCTCTTGCTATCATTTTGCTCCATAGGTGGATGAAAATGAACATTAGGTAGCTGGCTAGTAGTGTTTGTTATTATGATGGATTCATTAAAAGTTAACTTCAGTTCGCTCTTTACCGATATGGCCGCCGTACAGAATAGTCATGGCACAATGCTATTTGCTGAACTTTTGCTTTGGCTTTCCATTTGTTATTCCTGCTTGAATTGTGAGATAATCCGAATCTTCTAATCATTGTAACTTCCTCATTATTGGCTTGGATAAACAAAAGAGTTAAGTAGCATTATTTTATGTTCACTTAGCCCTAATTTTGCATTTTATTTTTAATTTTAAAACAGATTAAGATTGTTGCACCTTCAATTTGTTAATGAAACAAGTGGAATAATGATTTAAAATGTAAATGTAAATATGTATTGTTATCACCTTCATGTTCTTAATCTGGAGTTGACTATTTTAAATATCTTGATTTGAAAAATGATAAAGGGTAATTGATTTACATTTCAAATAGGTAGCAATGCTTCCCTGGGAACTCAGGTTATGCTAGTGCATGGATATGCATGCTCAGGATATGCATGGATATTCTAGTTTTACTGATCATTATAATCATGGAGTTCTTTCTGGAATAAAATATGAAAAAAAACCAGGAATTTCTTTGGCAAGTCTTGCTAGGTATCCTTGAATAGAACTAAAGGTTCACATTGATTCCTTTCCAGCAAACAAATCACCCACAGAAGTGATCAAATAAGCTGCAGGAAATACCAAATCAGAATGTTGCAATCAAATGTTGCATTTTTTCAGTAATCTTGGAGATTGACTTTGAAACAATCCTTTGGCCTTTGCCAAGTCACAAATTCCCAGCTAGGTTCTTTAGTCACTTAAGCCTAAAAGATGTCCTCTTTTGCAGTAAATTCCCTAACGTTTAAAGGAGCTATTAAAAATTATTATTATAAATAAACCACATTGGCAAATTTGCTTGGTGAGGGAAAATGAATCTCTGTGAGTCTCATACAACCATAAATAGTCATTAGAGCATTTTCAAACACAAATTATTGCAATTAGTATTTATTCATTTAAATTATTTTATTTTTTGTATGATTAATGTATGTAATTAACTGGATTTTTTTACAGTCCCAAATAGAAGTGCAGTTTAATGACCCAACTGCTCATTTCTACTGCCGTGTTTATTTTGCTGAGCAGTTTCTTGCTCTCAGGCAACATGTTTTACCTGATGGAGAAGAAGGTTACATACGCTCTTTATCAAGGTGTGTTCCGTGGACTGCTCGAGGAGGGAAATCAGGGTCATCTTTCTACAAAACCAAAGGTATACATGCTCATTTATATTATTTATATTCAGTTTTACTGAATATAAAACATCATTATTCATATATTCAAAGTTCTCTGGCATCACTGTATGAAAATTTTTACTCATAATCAGAATAAAACTATCTTTTTATATTTCAATTAAAATTGCATTAATTAAACAGTGTGACAGTGAAAATGTTTCAAAATCTGGGTTGGTTAATAAAATTTTAAGTTAACTATTTGGAGATATTTTCATTTTGAATACCATTATTCATAACTATTTTAAGCATATGGATAGCATTAATTTAAACTGACATATGATGAAGTGGTTAGGATTGTTTCTAACCAGTTATCATTCTTATTTATCATACAGATGATCGTTTTGTGCTGAAGAACATGTCTCGCTTAGAGGTTCAAATCTTCCTTAGTTTTGCACCTGGTTACTTTGATCACATGCGCCGAGCCTATGATCATTCCAGTGTTTTACAAAATGCTGACTCAAGCAATATTTCATCAACTCCTCCCCCTACTCTGCTGGGGAAGATAATTGGTGTTTATAGAGTGGCTTTCCGAAACACTGGTACTACTGGGAATACACTGCGAGCAAATTTTCTTGTCATGGAGAACCTTTTCTATGGCCGGGGATCTCGAGTGACTCAGAGATTCGACCTCAAGGTAAATTTCAGTATATGTGCTTATTTTTTTATCCTCTTCAAATAGGTAGTTTAATGTATTGTTTCCCATAGTAATGATCAGGAGAGGTAAACATTGCTGCAGTGCTATTTGATTCCACCTTTACTTTTGACTTTCACTTTTACACATGATTTCAAACTATAATGTGTGTGGCCTAGCTATGAACAAAAATATTGAGCCACCTTTAGCCACTGTGGCAATCCTTTCCTTGAAAATTCTAAGTGAATGGTGAGTGTGGGCTTTTGTGGTGGTAGAGTTGTATTCGGAAGCTTTAATTTTCATAAATTAGGAAAGGACTTTGTGTTTTTACAATGTGTAAAGAAGTTAATGTCAGTTATGATTATGTTGGTTTTGAATCTATAGTATGTAATAATTATAATTTATTTTTCATTAATAATAAATACAATCCACAATAAATATCCTCAAGTATTAAACACACACATAATGTGAACACATGTTCAATAATTAAATTCCTTCCACATCTGCATCAAAATATTCTTGTGTTGAATACCATGCTTGCATTGCAAACTTCTAAAGATGTTATCCATTTTTTAGAAAGTAAATGTGATGCATGTTTAGAGAAGCAGCCAACCATTCTGGGTGAATTCTTTTTCGGGGGGGAAAATCAAAATAGTCATCTTTTAACCATTCAAATGTTACATGCTAATTAATGTGATGTTATTATCCTGGAAATATTTAGTAGTCAACAGGCAAAAAACAGGAAAACATATCAACATTTTACCCTGCAACTCACCACAAGGATGTGTGGCAGGTGATGTCAAGTCA
>LYUA01000275.1:1268063-1281857 GCA_002093875.1 Calopteryx splendens | reverse complement strand
CCTGATGATGACTTGACTGTCGAAACCTAGGTAGTGAAAAATAAAATTTGAGGAAAAACCAAGTGTGTCATTTATCTTACGTCTTTATTCTTATTTAACTGATCAAGAGTACTGTTTGGGGGATGGAAATGGATGTTTTGCTAAACACTCACACAACACTAAGTAAATCATTAAAGTAAAATATTACATGAAACTAGTAGTATATCCACTCTTCCTTCCTTGATAATACAAGATTCATCTACACGCTTTTTATAGACGCTCCCCCATGTGTAATTTGCTGAAATACAAACAGCAATGTATGTTCACTGATTACATTCTTTCTACAATTTCTTATTCCCTCCACTTAGAGAAATGTATTTTCCAGTGATTTCACAAAAAAATATTAAATTATTGACTGACAGGATAAATATTATTTTAATATACCAATAGTTGAATAAAACTTGATGTATCTGTGAAGTTATGCTACTATGACATCTCCCATTTAACTAATTTCAATACATGTGTTAGTCTTAGTCATAATCAGTTAAATATAGCTAATTCATCAACAATAGAGCATACAAGTACATGGCTAATGACAATCATGTAGCTCCTAAATGGGAAACAAAAAAAAAGTAAGATTGCCCGCAGAACTCATTCCAAGTAATCAAACGGAGTTTAGAAATAATGAACTACCATTTTAATAGAAACTAAATAAACTTAAATTTTTAATGTGCAACTTCATCACAAAGTTTCGAAAATACTTGATATTGGCCTCCATATTAGCTGGGCCTGGAAATTAAAGATTCCCCTGTGGACTATACTACTATGCCCTTTCCCATCTTGCAAAATATCTTAGGAGTCATTTGGAGCCTATTTATCAGCTATCAAATCTATTATGAATATTTCAATATTGAAAACTAAGGTCAGTGTTGCAAACAAACCCTCTCTTTTCCCATTATGAAGAATAAGAGTACATGCCATTCCACAATTATCATACATATCGGGATGCTCTGTAGCTCTAATAATTTTACCATTCTAGATCCGAAATGAAGCTATATGAACCATCTTAAATATTGTAAAGTGTCATAAAAATTAACAAGCAATAAAACAGAAGATTGTATATAGAATAGTATAAGCAACATGCAACAGAATATTTTTTTTAATACATGCAATAAAACACCTGTAGAATTTTGAAAAAAAACCAACAAATTTTGCACATTGGTCAAATTTGAATTAGTTTGTGTTGGGCAAATTTTGTATAAAGAGGATATGAGGAAGGATATCAGGTCCCTAGGTCCACTACGATGCTCTAATGTGAGATGTCCAGCGAAGTCCTCCGTGACGTGGTTGGGATCTCCACCCGGTAAAGAGGCACACACAGGACACACCTGTTCAAATAAATCACAAATGGTTGTGGCCAATGAAACTTCTCACACTCAGAAAAAAAATGGAGCTCTAAGTAAAGAATAATTTGTGATTAGATAAGGATTTAATTTTGAATAACAGTATCTCTTAGATCATCATATCTTCCATGCACAGTATTACTTAAGAGCATATTGAAATCCTAATTTGAATTTTTGGTTAAAAATTAATGATTTAATTTTTCCTTAAAAGCACAAGGAAAATATTTTATTATAGCATAGTATGTGGGTATTACAATGAAGTTTAAAAACTATTCACTCATAATGAACACCCATAAATTAAATGTGTATTAATAGACAAAAATACTTGCAATTTTTAAATTCCAAATACTCTGGGAAAAATAGGGCTGGGTTCTTAATGTCAGAAATCCTTTATCCAAAAAGAATATTCATAAACCTAAAATTGAGGTGCTTTTGAGTGGAAAATGTATGCAATTAACAAAAAATAATGAAATAAGACTATGCTATTGTATGCAGAATCAGTAGTATTTAATCCCTACGAGATCCCCAGTATATTATTTTTACTGCCAACAGATCCCAATGAGAGAATAAAAATAGTTAAGGGCTTAAATAATGAATGGACAAGTGGCATGGGTAAAGTCCCTACTCCAGTATTAAAAGAAATTATCAACATTATAGTTAATCAATTATAGGATATTAAATCATCTTTTGAGGAGGCTATTTTCCATGTCATTATTCCAGTGCAAAAGAGAACGGACTCTGGCATGGCAAACTACTACTGCCTAATTTTTGTGTTCCTGATCTTGGTAAAAGTTTTCAAAAAAGCATTTTAAAACAACAATAAGAATTCAGAACATACACTATTTTCATGACTTGTAACATGGCTTTTGTGGAGGCAATTTGGCCACACCCGTTTGATTCAAATTCCTTAACATACGTTCATGGCACTATATAAAGGTCTACTCACTAAAGGGGGTTTTCTATGATGAAAGTACAGCAGAGTGTAATCTATTATTGTCTCCAAGAAGATAAGTGTTAATTAATGATAAGAAGACATTATGTAGGTAGTTCAAAAGAGCATATCCAGTGATCAGAAAAACTCAAACCGTAACTGAAAGAATACAGTCAATGCATAGCATGGTGAGGCATCTGCCATATTTCCCTGCATAGATACATCATACATGTGCTTATAGTGATAGTTAGCACATTAGTTAGAAAAAAACACAACATTTTTAACTGTTCTTTTTTATTTCTGACAATGAGACAACTGAAGCAAGATGAGATGAATATGAAATTTTGGATAATACCTAATTTTGGAGTTGTACAAACAATATAATCATGAGGTATGTTTTTTTACTCATGCTGCTCACACAGAAGGTTTCAAGAGACTCTATAGCTCTATGGTGGTTTTTCTACAGCATATTTTCTCATACATGCCCGGAAAAGATGTACTGTCCTCACGCAGCAAAGTGATTGAAACTGTCCCACTAACCACTATATATTATCAAAAATGAACAGCAAGAATTACAATTGGAAAAGCTATGCATTAATGTACAATACAATCATGAAAAATAAACAATAAAAGTTATTGGTGTTATTAGCAAAATTTATGAAGAATAATGAAAAACTTTTAAGTGACAATCATCTGGTGGATTGACAATTTGCTCTTCCAGGAAGCTACCTTAGAGTATCCGTGCAAAACATTTAATCTCATGCTTGAAATTGTATCTTTCAAGACCTAGTACTCTTTGATGTCACCAGCACTGTATATATTCCATGAAACTTCAGATAATTATTTGGCAATAACAAGTAAATATTATTAATTATGATTCATTTAATGGGAAACGTTTCACGAGCAAAATTTACTTGTGATAAGGTGATTAAATGATTTTACTTTATTTGGTCATCTTCTACCTATGACAAGTGTTGCATAGACCCCAGTGTAGATAAAACACTCCATAGGAGTTAAAAATAAAATTTTTGTACATAACATGCAAACAGACGTTTTCCCAAATTCTTGACTTGGTTAAATTGGAAGGCTTTCGAAAAAGTATACATTCCACTCTTTACACGCAAAGCTTATGTCTACATCTTTTGTAACTTTTTCACAACCTGTAAGCACACCTCTTGGCCATTACACTACCATTTTAATAATTTCACTAACCAGTAAACATATATTCCCAACTTCAATAAAATAATTATCATAACCAAAAACTCATTATATGGTCCTATAGATAAGGCCATATCCATTGAGAATAGAATCAATTTTTTAAACTTTGAAATTCTCCATTTAAACTGATGCTTGAATCTTTGTGCATTTTGGTAGACCTTTATACCCATTAGTTATAGCTATCTTTTCATTTAAGCAGTTATAATTTATTATCAATTATAGGAACATCATATTAGCAGAAGCATTTATATTTCACAGATTGCAAGAAGAAATAATATAGATACCATTCTTTAGCAAACCATAACATACCTAAAAGGGCATAACTAAGATGGATGTATAACTTCTATCAGTGAACAAATACCTGCCTTCATTTAAATAAATTATCAGTTGTTGTCTGTAGCAGAGTTGTAAGTTTTATAGTTCCATTAATTTACTCCATGAATAGCTGATCTTCCCTGAATATCACGTTACACACAACTAATTAATAATTAAATAAAAAAGTTATTTATTTGAACAAATCGACTTTGCCAAACCGACTATGCCAAATCGACTAATTTGATTTTTTTGATTGAGAATCATTAAAAAATTTCTTTGTATTTTAATTAATTGGGAAAAAGCCTACTTCATAAATCCCCAGTGACTTCCTTCATCAGTGGCTGCCACCATGATGTAAGATACATTCAAAAGCTCAATGGATTCACTAAACTTTACTTTAGAATCTTATCCATCTTATCACATATCTATTGGTAGCCCTCAAAGTTCAACTATAAGACCCCTGTTGTTTATCATTCTTATTCCGCCTCATCAGCTAGGTACCAAGGAACAAAGTCTTATTGAGCACAGATGGTACGTCTTGTCTAGTATACCCCCTCTCAAGGCCTAAACTCATTAGTAATGTTAGATCCTTCATTGAAGATATGACAAGGTGGGGCTCTTTTAATAATCTATTGATAAAAAAAATGAAAACAAAGTAATATTATTTTTATGTGAAGAAATTCTCACCATACAATGCCCTTTAATCAAATCTGCCTGCCAAAAATTATGTGGCCAAGTAAAGGTCATAGTGGAGACCAAGACATAGACAAAATTCTTTAAAATGTTAGCTGGTGCACTTATGCTTTAGTGCACATAATACATTTAGTAAGGATTTTTTTAAAATGTTCATGTGCATAATTAGATAGCTGCTTGGCACACAGTGTCATCTTCTGGGGTGGGTTAGCATATGCCAAAGGGACATTTTCACTGTAAAAGAGTGCATTCAAGGTGATATTTGGGATTACATACTAGTATGAAGGGGGCCCACTATTTAAATAACTGGGTATCCTACCATTCCCTTGTTTATATATCTTGCACTGTCAAAAATTGTAAAAATGAATCCCACTCAATTTGTATTTAATGGATGTCAGCATTACCATAATAATTGACACAAAGGAGATGCATACAGATCACAATAGTCTAACTAACAGTCTGAAAGGAGCTCATGAATAATTCTGCCTTGGAGATCTATAACAAACTTCCACTCTATGTGAAATCCCCTCCACAGTATGCATCCTTAAAAAGAGAAAAGAGGTTGTTTCCACTTGAAAATAAGGTCTTATTACCTAATAGACTATGAGAGTCTAAATAAATACTGCATTAAGTATTATATTGTTATTTCTTTGTGCAAGTGTTATATTGACCTGTTTCATTTAAAATTATTGAGCAGAGAAACCAATAAAGATACCATAGCCATCATTTTAACTCAATTAATATAGAAGTACCATCTTCACACTCATCAAGGTCTCAAAATTTATTTTATATCCCTTACATATACCACAATTCAACCTATATTCAGTATTAGGTGAGATTTTAATATTCATGTCATGCCATTCATATCTTTCAACTCCATTAACCTTTATCATCCATGCAGTTCCTAAAGGGATCAATATGTGTTTTCTCCAGTGGCCGTGCGGTCCCTAAAGGAACCACTAAGGCACTAATTGTTTTAAATTAGCTTAAAATCATTTTCCTAGGGTCAATAAGGAAGATTATTCAATATTTACTGATTGAACCTTGGCCATTTAAATGCACAGCCTATCTTCTTGGAGCTACATCTTGGATTTAAACCTGTATTTTAATGGTTAATGTATTCATAACATTTGTTATGAAAATTGTTAAAAACTGATCAGATGAGTGAAATCACAGTTAATGTTTTTGTAATTGTTACTCTGCTCACACAATATTCATCTCTTATTAAATTTTAATTCCACCCCATGATCTTTCAAATACCTAACCACTTCTCTATTGCAAATGGATATTCATTCGTAAATAAATATTATTATTACTCTTAACCAGAAAAAATGACGTGTTAACAATTATGACACAGCCGTGGTTGTCTCTTGGTAGTCTATTGAAAAATTCACATGGAATTTTGGACAATAGTGACCATTAGAAATTTAATGATTTATGGGATTTAGTACTGAGAGTATGCTGTCAAAAATTGGATGTCACTTAACATGAATGAATTAAATTAAAATTTATAATTCCCTACAGCAAAAATCAAGAATAAGATTTTATATTTGAATTTGGAGAACTTTTGGTTCTGTCATAGTGATTTGCCGAACATGCTAACCGTAAAACTACATAAATGCTGGACGAATTTTGAAAAAATTCTGTAAGACAAAAATTATGTACATTTCAAAAATCATTACGATTTTGGTTGACATATATTTGATATTCTGTAGAGCTATGCAAGAAAGTGACCTTAAGGAAATATAGAATTCCCTTCAAACATCAACCAAGCAAGATAACCAACACGATGTGGATTTAGAGCTGATAGACATTAACATATATCTTACGACTTCAAAAGAAGTTTCCGAATGCTCTGATGTTACATGTTCTTGAAGAGTTGTTTCTGTAAAACCCATCTTTCCACAATAGGGGCATGTCAAGGATTGCGGTTGCTCAACTGTCAGGGATTCTCCCCCGTAATAGAGATCTGAAACAAACAACATTTAAATTAGGGCTGGTAGATTGATAGAATAATATTTTGATTTTTAAAACTGATGAGCAAAAATAATTACCAAAATCTGATCGGGTGAGGATGCATTGCATCGGGTGCTCCGTGGTGTGACGTGTGGTAGTTGCTCCAGCTTCGTAGCATAATGCGCATAAATCATAATCATAACAAATTAAGCACTTATAACGACGTCCACGAAAATTTCCTTTTAAACACGAATCACAGCTAACACCTGATAATAAGGAATATTAGAGAACAATGCATAAAAACAATAATACTGCCACCAAAATTTCATCATCTGAAGATCATACAAGTATGGTGGCAATTGATCAAATTTAAAGAAGAAAAATTTCCATCATAATTAATGCTACTGCAAGAAACACAACACTACATATAACATTTGCATATTTACACATCGAACAACTCGAACTTAAACGCACAATCAGCGTTTCCTTGTTGTGCTATCGTAGCACGAAAAACATTTTTATCTCGAGCAGTGCAGAAATAACGAGATAAATGTTATTGTAATAGATATAACACATTTTTATTTTAAAATAAATATGGGAAACGTTGTTGCTAGCAAATGATTTCCAAAACAAATTAGACAAAAACGTCTTCAGTAGTAGATATTTTCCTCAGTAAGATGTTGGAACTTCCGAGTTTTGCACCGTTTAACAAAATAAATAAACATGATTCATGTAAAAAAAAGTTCGCCGTTATTACTGCACCGATTTACATTAACAATATAATGTTTACTACAACAATTATAATATTTAACATCATCACTTAAACGAAGGCAGGACATTTCAGAATTCTGTATTCCGACGATTCCGACTGTACTCACCTTCATGTCGAGACATTTCGGGGTGCACACTAACTTTTCAATCCTATATTTATATTTTTTATGCACTTAAAATACCCTAGTTTTGGTATTGGGACACGATGTTAAGTTATACCGTAAATTACATCCCCAATAACGACGAAATTTCAGTGGTTTCCCATGTCTAATCCTATCCCAACTAGGCCATCATGACGTCACACATTTTGAGGCCCCAGCATTCCACTCGTCGTAAATCGCAGATCAACATGGCTTCTGTGCTCGGAAGGGTGCTTATATATGGGGGCAGAGGAGCATTAGGGGCGGCATGTGTTGCACATTTCAAAGCGCACAATTGGGTAAGTATATGTATTATTATTGGTGATGTTATTCGTCTACTATATGAAACATAATTTTTTGTCTCTTATTTGGATCAATACTGATCGTCGATGAGTGAAAGGGTCTCCAGAAGGTTGAATTGAATGCTACGATATTTCAGTTAATACTAACTGCATCACTTTTACGCGCTATTTCTTGTGGACGATACAATAAGTCCAAGTAAATGTGAGGGTTGTATTTTGCGGAAAGTGTCTATAAAGTAAAATTGTAAATACTTCCATATTGAGCGAGAACCGGTTATTTTTTAGAAATCGTATTGAGCACTGTGAACCGAGGGCCGAGGACATCTAATCGAGCGTGTCAATCGTGCCACGCAATTTCTACTCCCGATATCCTTTCACTTCCTCCCTCCGATAAAGTGAAAGGCTCAAATACCGCCCTTTGGCGCCCTCGCACGCGGAGTGTATTCAACCGATTCAACATTAACAAAAAATGTCTGCATAAGCGAGACACTATTTTAATGGGTATTTTGTAAATCAATTTCAGTGGGTCGGATCCATTGATCTGGTCGCTAACGATCAAGCTGATGCCAATATTCTAGTAAAAAATCAAGAAGGATGGGTCGAGCAGGTATGTTGAAAGTAGCATAATGAATTGTTCTCAATTATATAGCCCTTGGTACTCGTGTGCGTACTATTTGTTGCATGAATACAGACGAATTTATCAGTGTCATTTTTACATTCGCCGTTTTTTACTTTTATAGGAAGCAAATGTTTGCGAGATGGTAGCCGAGCTCTTGAAGGGAGAGAAGGTGGATGCTGTGATATGTGTTGCAGGGGGATGGGCCGGCGGAAACGCGGCGTCGGAAGGTAATATTTTATCAAGTAGTGTTTGTTTGAACGTCGTACTAGCTTCGTTTTTTGTGAGAGAATGATGCTTCGTAATTTCAAAGTGCCAATTTTATATTTTTACCCAAGAAAAAATATTATGGATGAATATTTCTTTATTGTGGTGAAGCCGATAATTATCGTGATGTCGCATTCAGCCAAAGTCTTTGTTCTTCCATGGACTAATTGTCACGTTTCAGGGTCAAGGTGACCTTGTTTTCTTCACGATCATATGTGAAGGTACACACAAGTGGAACTTGTATGTTGGCCGTATTTTACCATTTGGTAGACATTTTATTCCTAAGCCCTCTTTAGTTGTCAGGTTGTTGAAAAGCGTGCCGCAGTCTATTTTTTTCTTTGTGTGTATGCGTTCTTGTTACCTTCTACCATATGTTATCTCATGTTCGAGTAATGTTTTAGACACAGATACTTCTATGTTGTAAACTGGAAAAGTTATCGTGTGCGTGTACCTTCTCAATATATATGTCTGTGATGAGCATTCTTATAGTTGTGAATTTGCAAATTTTTACTGTGCTTCATTTACTTTTGAATGTAGATAAAATTCTCGCTACATTATAATTTGCCATAAGTTGGAATAAACACACATAAGGAATGTCTCAAAAGATAACTAATGCCACCTAATTTACTGTTGGTTCCTTCATTTCCCCTTAGTGAATATTTTGAAGTTAATATTTATGTAGCACCTGTTGATAGTAGTTCTCTTAAATTAGTTGAATAACAAAATGTTACACAAAAAAGTATACGTAAGGGAATTGTCTCTTATGTAAAGTCAGCAATGCATCTACTGAAGCGCGGGGCATTATTTTCCACAATTTATATTAGCATATGGTGTTGTGTTGGTTTCAGTGTATTGGTTTAAGGCCAGATGATTCTTTTTTCAACTTTTGCCTTAAAATGCCAAATGAAGCTGATTCATTTATTATGGCCATGTGTGTCTAAATCCTAAGGTGTTTACTTCATGGAATATCAGCCAATGTACTAATTTGTCAGATACTACTGACTTTGGGAGTATTCCATGAGATTTTGTTACTGCTGAGTTTGTGGTATCCTTCCTTTAGTGTGGGTTTTAGAATTTGAAATGCGATGGGCAGGGAATAGATATTATCTTCACAAATTTAATGTAAATGATCATCCTTAATTGGTGTGTTTTGACATTTTTATTATAAATTGCATTTGCGTGGTTTCCATGCCCCTCATTTTTATTCTGAGTTTGATTCTGCATGGCAGATTATCAGCTCAAGCTACCATTATCATAAAAGTATGCACACAAAGATATTCATGCTGCTACCAAAACTGGTTTTGCAGTTGTATGGGCAACTTATTTTCTCCATCGATAAACTATAATTTCAGGACTCTTGACTTATATAACACTATTACTAAAAATTCAATTTTTTTAGTGTTGTAAGACTAATGAGCTACAGGTATTTTAAGGATTATAGAAATAATGAGGACTAATTTTTCTACAAAAACAGGAAATAAGGTTTTGATCAATTTTAAAAATCTTTATGTATGTAATCTGGGAATGGGGTAGTTTAGTGGTAAGAGCAGTGGGTGACTGACTGGAGGGCCCAGGCTCCATTCCAGGTGACGTTTCTGGCCACCCTCAACTCCACCCAAGCTAAATGATTATTCATGGCAATACTTTCCCTATAAACCACCAGTAGTGTAGGAAAAGAAACCCAAACCTGAAGTTTGCATTCACATGTTGCTGGACTTAATATAATGTAGCTCAACCCTCTCCTATTAAACCAGCCTACAGGTTCATTGGGTGGTTCTAGTTTTAAAGTAATACACTAAAACGGAGGAGAGGAGAACCAGTGTAGGGTAGCTGTTATACTGAAAAGGTAACTGGAGAACAGTAGTGAATGTGGAACAGGAGAGTGGCAGCATCTTATTAGCAGGGATTGAAACCAACCCAGAAGTCTTTGTGGCTAACTCCACCATTGTCCTCGGTGTTTTGCCATAGTCAGAGGAGAATTGAGGGTGATGGCAGAGTTAACCATTGAAAGGTCAGCAGTTGAATTCCTGACCTGGTGGAGAAACCTACAAAGATTTCACTGTGGTGATTTTCTGGTAAACACCAAATCCTATGACCCAGTGATAGTTCAGGTGTTCATGTACAGTAATCATTGGGAGGAAGACAGGAAGTAGAATGTGTATAAAATCAACTAGATGAAATTATATAGACTGACCCCGGAAAAAAACTAATGATTTAGTGAAAGTGATGGATGATTGTAATGACGTGGTAGGTGAAATGGGGGATTATTCGGAGGTAGGAGAGCATTATTTATGAGCATAAAGTGATGATGGTGGGAAACGATGAAGTTTTGCAGGAGATATGTCTTAATAGCTAATGCATATTTTAAACACCACAATTGAGATAGGTACAAATGGAAAATGACAGGAAATACTGAGAGGTAACATTTAGATGATAATGTGGTTAGAGGAGATGGGTTCAATTCTTGGTGACGACCGATTTTGGGCTCCTTCAGGTTCACCGAAGCTGTGTACCATTTTTCGGGTATCAGGGAAATGAAAGGAACTGGCCCCTCTACCCTGATGTTTGAATTTCACATGCCATTGAGCTTAGTTCAGGGTGAGCTCTACCCTCATCTACCAAACCAATCTTTAGGTTGATTACTGTGATTTTTGATGACTCGGAACAGGAAGTTTGGGTCATCTCAAGCTGTTGCAGCTCAGTGTGCACCTCAACCTGATGGTTTCCAGACAAATTTCTCTATAAATTGTCTCTTACATCCACTAGAAGGCATTGACACATCCTGTATGACAGTCCAGTCCTATTAAAAATGTCGTGGATTGTTTGCATTCTGTCCGCAAGGATCACTTAATGCACTTTTGTGATCATTTCTTAAGTTATTCGTGATGATTGTTGGCCCAAATGTTTGTCATCCTCGACAGATCCCGGCCATCTTTGAAATGATTTAATCACTTGAATTTTTTTGCTTGGCTTACAGCTTGCTCTCCACCCTCCTTTAACATTTCGTGGGTTTTAGCAACAGTTTTCTTGAGCTTGAAACAAAACAGCACAGATAAACTTAACTCCTTCACATCAGCTATTTTGGACTTTGAACAGAGGAACATGGTGTGACTAAAACTAGAAAAATGTGGACTCATGAAGATGCCGCTTGGCACCGTGGCAGCTGAAATACACTGTGTGTGTCAACTATCAGCTTTGTACTGCCTTGGGTTTTGGTAGAATATTCATATTATGGATAACACCTTGTGTATCTCAGACTGTACAGAGTTATAGGTTGATAATTCAGGGTAGATAGGCAGGGGAGCTAGACAGGATATCCATAATCACTTTTACAGCGGGAATGGTGAGAGAGGTATGGGAAGGAATGGAGGTTGATAGGTAAATCTGATTTGTGGATTATCAAGCTTTATTATGCCAGTTAGAGGATTGCAATAATTTCTTAGCAGTTAATAGAATCATTGTGATGGTTAAGGTAGGTATAAAATGAGAATTTCATTCAAAAATTGAGATAATTACATTCTCATTAAATAGGAAGGCTATTATCAATAAGGTGAACACCTGGAGGGCTTAAACTAGAGGTGGTAGAAAACTTATTTAGGAAGTGTTTAGATGGAAATGGAAAATGTAGTCTGGAAATTAAAAGAAGAAATTTGTTAGGTTCTGAGGATTTTATAAAGAGGATGGAGTTAATATAATATGGACTGTAGTTTAGTACTGCTTGGAAACCTGGTTGATGTGGCTAGAGTGTAAGCGAAGAATGGAGATGCAATTGTGGAGAATGTTGTTAAATGTGAGATTAGAGATGGGAAAAAAAGAAAGTACTTGCCATGATAGGGAGCTGTTGAGCTTGGATAGCTAGGGAGTTGTTGAGAAAAATACTCCAGGGCATAATGAATTGTTGTATGGATATTTGGAGACGGGTAAAAAGGAGGTGGGCCAAGGGAAGGGGATTATAAAGTTAGGGTTAAATGAAAGAAAGTAGAATCCATTTAAAGTTAAGAAATGATTTATTGAAATATGGAGTTTCAGTATTCACAGTCATCCTAGGTGGGCCTTAGAAGTATAGGAGTACTTAGTCGCTGTGTCCACCAAAAAACATAAATTTTTTGGGTTTGCCACAGCTGGGTTTAAAGTTTTATTATGATAAGTCCAGTATCGGTAACTTGTGGGAAACCAAATAAACCACAACAACAGTAATCTTGATTTTTGATGAAAAAGAAGGTTAGAAAAATAAGTGTGAATTAATAAAAATGTTGAGAAAAGGTGCTTACCTCTTCATTCCATTAATTAAAACTGTTGCTGCCAACCCTTGTGGAAGGAGTAATACTTTGGAAACTGTGCAGGCCAAAAATAATAAAGCATGAGTGGGATATTCTTCAACAAACTTGCGACAGTTAAGGTAATGGAAGAGCTTTCTTGCCATGGGCTATTTACTATGAAGTCTTGGAGTAACCTATCTATTTGTTTGGAGGATCAATTACAGTCGGAAGGAGGTGCCTGGAATCTTATTGCTGTAGAAAATGAATCGTGCCATGACCAAAATAAGGTCTGAATGGTCTTCATATATGATGGATATGGAAACACCTGCTAAGGTATGTGTTGAAGGCTACTAGTTAAGTTTGTACACACCACTCTTTTTTAATTTCTGTACAACTTTAACTCTAACGATTGTGACGCAGTCTACATAGGACAAACAGGCAGATCCATCTAGACACACGCAGGAGAACATAAAAGACATCTCCTCAACAGGAATTTTTCTCAATCACACTTCGCCAAACACCTGGGAGAGGAAGGACAATGGAGTTATTTCAACCCAGATGTTTTACACGTGACGGAGAAGGGGTGGAAGATGAAGGAGCTAGAGATAAAGACGCATTTAAAAGGGCATATTGTAAATGACATAGCGCTGGAGAGGCACTCACCACTTCTGAATCTTCTTTGTCCTTAATGGGAAAACGGTCATAGGACAATCCCCCCCTCACCCCCAGCACAGTCGCTCCTGTGACGTATTCCTTACGGATGCAGCAACCACCTCCAACCACCCCCTCCCCTCACCCCTCAATCACCCACCTCCACCCTCCTTCCCATTTGGGTATATATACCTCTGAAATGACATAAAAATTTTGTATCTAAAGATGACGGTAAAGCGTTGGAACTAGTTACACCGAAATAAATTATTCAGTGGAAATATACATAGTGTTTA
>LYUA01000275.1:1067522-1080644 GCA_002093875.1 Calopteryx splendens | reverse complement strand
TGTTTGGTCAATAAACCAGTGTTGAAATAACCAAGTATCAATTTATTTCCTCCTATTCCTCTTTGGTCAGTTTTATCAATGATCCACGTCTCTGGTCAGGTTCATTTCATTCTATCCTTCGGCTGATTTTTTTGTTAGCATTTCGAATGCATGAGTTACCGGGCTCAAAGCTCGGTGTTTCTCACATTTCTCATTTTCGACAGTGTTGCTACCATTACAATCTTTGCGAAGTCGTCCGCAATTTTCCACTTTCGTCGCTGTCCATGATTGTTCCAAACCAGGTATATTTAGCTGTCCTACAGAGCTCCTTGATGGTTTCTCCGTTATTTTTAGAGCTTCGGATGCCTTGTGACCATAAATCCAGTCAATTAATTTTAGGTTTTACGTTGATTAATTTTCTGAAAACAGATCCCTTCAACGGTAAGCTGTGTTATATCAATACTGACTATAAACTTCTTCTGAGTTCAAGACAAAATGCACATAAAAATCTTACTCATTGAAGGGAAGTTCAGCCTCGATTTGTAATACCCGCGTACTATAGAAATAACAACATTAAAGTGGTTTCCGAAATTTGAGGACAATTAGGATGAGAGGTGATTTCCCATCCGAGGTATTATTTACGAATTGGCGCATTGTATTTAAAAATATACGTCCGCGGAGTGGGAACGGAGTAGGTGGCCGTGTCAAATAAATCCTGCTATTGATGAATACAGAGAACTGCTAATCGTATTCTCCTTGTTAATAATCGGTGCCATATTTTACATCTCAATGAAATTTAAAAAAATATGCTTATCAGCGTCCATAATTTGTCATTGATGGGGCTAATTATCCTTCTGGCAGTTCCACACAATGAAGGAGTTTTCGAAATTATTTGAGTCACTTCGTGCGTGATAACATCAGCATCAGAAAGAAGGTAATAAATGAGTTATTTAAACAAACTGAAGTGCATCAGTAGGGTGTAATTCAGCATAAGTTGTGTCTATGCACTATGAAATGTGTTGGATTGTGATAAGCACCAACCCCTTCAATGCCAATCTCTTCACAACAATATGAACTTCTCCAACAACAATGCACTTCAAGCGACGCTATGCGGAGCAAACTTCAGAAATTTACCTAGTAAGTTTATTAGAAAATATATTGTGACCCGATTCTGTCGTCTCAACAAATTCCGTTCATAGGGGAAGAGGCAGGAGGGTTATAAACGGGACGCTATTGCAAAACTGCCTTGGATCGGCACAGATCATAAGGGGGAGAGTTTATGTAGGGCGCGGAAATATAGATATCGTTCCCGACATGGTTCCGGAGGTTGCAAGAGGGCTTTTCCGTCGAGAGAACCACAAAGCCTGGTACCGGTTCCGCTACGGCGTATCATTTTCTTGCGCAGAATTTTCACATTCAAGATATTTCTCATCTTGCAAAAACTAATCTAAAATTCTCATTCTATTCAGCTCGCTGTTCAGCCTACTAGGCAAAATCTCTTTTGTAAAATATTTTAGCATCCTCATCTGCTTCTCAAGAGGACCCAATCCGCTTTTTTTTCAATGAGTACCTCATTTTTACGCTCAAGTAACCCTCCTACTTCGTTAATACGGAATATTTTATCGATTGAAATTATAAAAGTGCGGTAATAGTACTATTAATTAGTTTGTTCTTGCCTAGTGATATCAATAATGAAACAAAGTTTCACATTTCAATTTACGATTGCCGTTTTCACCTCCATGCATAACTTCGCCAACCAAGGACGGCAACCTTTCAGCATTAGCGTAGGTAGGACACAAGGAAGAGGGCCCGTTTCATCATGAACACATTTTCATTCTTGCATAAACTGCCTGTTAGAGGGATTTGGTCTTCATCTCAGTGTACACCATGCACAATTTCATCATTTAAATTACGGAGAATTTAATTGTGCATTTCATTCGCATTTCTGGCAAAGGGAAATGTGTAGTTCATGCGGTTGGGACGAATACAAAACCTCATTCTGTAAAGGAAGACATTGGAAGCCACTACTTCCCGATTCGGGCTCATTCGTTGGCAGCGAGTGTATACCTCGTACTAAGCAAACATTGGCAGATCCTGGGAAAGAAGAGATTCCTTGTTCATTTCTTGCCTTCAAATGATAAGGCTTCTTTTTATCTCGGCGCTTCCTCCTTCCCCAAAAACCTTGACAGCACGTTGTCCTCCTTACGAGCTAGAAAACCCTTGGAACTGGACTGACACTTTTCATGCCTCTTAAGCGGTGACGTAGCCAAAGATTTTGCCGCCCGTGGCGATCTCTGAGACGCTTGCCCTCCACCTCCTACCCGAAGATTTTCATTTGCGCTACTCCAGGGTATTAGTTTGAAATATCCGGTTCTATATCTCCAATTTTAGTAGTGTTTAACAAGAGATTTTGTTTTGGCGGATCCAGATATTATAAAAATTTTCGTAATTTTGTTTCGTGAATTTCATGTATAAATTTTTTTTCACGTATATGTATTATATATTATATAATATTCCTCCTCATGACGTCCTCCATACTCTCCATACCCGATCCCAAGGAGTTGGACAACCGTCACTGCGTTGGTGAGGGGGAGGGGGAAAGTGAAAGTGGGAAGGTGGTGGGTGTGTGCTTGGGGAGTGTGGGGGAAAGGTTTAGCGGTTGAGCGTAGCGTCAGGGAGGAGAGTGTTTGTGGAACAGAGGGAGGTCTAGGAGAGGGGAGCGGGAAGAATACAGCAAGTCATTAACCAGTGTACATTTGCATGGAATATCCTTAGAAATTTCTAATTGTTCCAATGCATCTAACCTTAAACCCTTCCTCTCAAATTGTACTATGTATTTCAGGAACAAAGTCACTCGTCACTCGTACCTAGGAAGTGTTTTGCAAAATGGGAAGAGGAATTCTTGTTTCTATTTCAATATGAATCGCTTCCACAAAGTGACACCTGAAAACAACCAATTTACCGTCCTGTCCTTAAAAATCTTTATGGTAAAGTGTTCATTATTTAATTGTCAACTGTCTTTGACGTCTTGGTTATGGATTTTGGAACGATAGATAAAATTACCTTTTTCCACGCAACGATACTCTCCTGCACATTTAACGAAAAACATCTTGATATGTAAGAGAGTCATCACGACGACCCTGTTTCAAGTAGATGTGTTTTTAAAATGAGACGAATTAATCCAAAATTCCAAAATCTTGATGAAAAATCTTGAGCCCTTCACCTCGGATTCTGTAAAATAGGGTGCTCTCTTCTTTATATTCTTAGAGGATGTTAAAAACTTTTTAAAGGATAAAGGATGTTAACATCTGCCTTCTTAATTAAATAGAATTTTCAGTATTCGGGGAAATTTATACTTATGAGGAAATCTGAAAATAGTACTAACATTAGACATAGCATAAGAGCTAGTGAATATAACTACATAGGGTGTAGTAGTAAACATAACTACATAGAATTACATAGGGTGCTCAATTTTTTTGTGACAAATTTGACGTTTCTTTTTTCCGATATTTATAATTTCGCCATAAGAAGGAAGAAGAAAAAAAACATATTGTAATATTTACTACAGGTCTTAAAGCCATTTCGGAGTTTTAGGTGATCCCAAAGGCTATCAGAACTATCTTAATGCCGAATATAAGAATATCAGAACTTCTTAGTGCCGTAACTAATATTCTATAGAGGTTTATATAAACTATCATAATAATAAGTAATTCATGTTATTTTTTATTAATGGTAGTAAACCGGTTAAGGTAGGTTTTTGATGGACACAGGGATTAAGCCATACTATACTTGCATGCATTCTTTGTTACACATGACATACATGCCCCGCATTAAACGACACTAAACTCCGAAACACCCTACACTGCAATAAACCTTTCTTCATCTCCACATACTTCCTGCCCTCCTTGATTTCTTCCAACATGCCAAATTTTTTCCTCCCTCGCGTAAGCATTACATTCTGTCTCAGTCGTCAAAAATCCGTTGTCACTCAATACCTACGTCCTGCGTCCACTTTTCTGCCTTCTTTGAATTTCTCCAAACAAATTTACATCTTCTCCCCAACCATGCCCAGGACTTCTTCGTTTTCTTTCACTTTTATACCATACTACTCCACTAGCGTCTAAAAAAACGGCATGGAATGGAATTTTATTCGCCGAGACAGACGTCAGATTATTTATGATTTTTGAGTTTGCTTGGTGGATTATGTGAAGGACACTTCGCACCCCTGAGTGTGAATTTTTTACTTCACCTTGGTCTCTTATAATTTAGTCTTTTATATAGTTAGTCTTTTTCCTGAAACTTAACTTAACGTGTGGAAGATACCAACAAAAAAATTTGAATAACATTAAATACGAACAAATGGACGAAATCTAACTCCCCACGTTTTTATCAAGGCATTTTCTTTTCCTGGGTCATTGTGTTCGGCTTAATGTAAAAAAATATCACTTACAATCTCATTCCTGAAGGCCATTATAGCTCGTACAATTCCCTTTACAGTTTTCATATTTATATTTATAGAAAATCATTTTACCGTGACAGTTATTTTCGTGGATATAAAATGTAAATGTAATAATTTTTATTTATTCATTTTAAATACATTATTATTCAGTGGGCAGGTTATAGTAAGATCATTAGGGCATCCAAATGGCTCTTTTAGTTCGTGTTTAGCGTATAGATATTTAATTTATCTCCAAAAAGGTCCTTCGTTACTCTTGGGCTCTTGTGACAAAATATGACCAGTCTACGAAAACGCCCATATTTACGACAATTTGTCTCTTAGTTATTTTTATTCACATTCCGCTAATATTTTTATGCGTTCGCGTCTTGTAAAAATAAAATTGAAGAAGAAAGCTTTGCTACTAAATTTACTCATGATTCTTGTTAATACCGACAGCTCTAATATTTGCCTTATTAAAATCGCGTTGCGATAGAAATAACTCTTGGGAAAAATAAGATTAAATTAAACGATATCTTTCGTTCCGATGGAGTAATTTTTGCTTTTAAAGCTATCCTAGTATTCACCCTGGACTCTCCAATATTGTGAATACTTATCCTCACTCAACTATCGCCTCCATTTTTTGTTGAGTTTCCATTTTGGAGATGAAATATCGCCGATGAATGCTTCATAGTATGGCTGTCTGCGTAGAATGTCGACTTTCAGACCTTTCGGGCATCTTGAATTTCGTCTTCTTCCTCTTCTCTTCTTCTTCACCTGTGCCCTCGTACGGAGCGAAGACCTGAAGCTCTATTCTAATGATTGGTCGTTACACATTTGAGTACAGCATGGAACATACCTGAGGAATTTTCTCAATTAGCTCTTACCGAGATAGGCCCTCGAAATTTGTGAAATGGGAGAACGTATTACAAAACTACAACTATGCGCATCCTTTGATGCAGGGGTAAAAATTAGCTAAGCATATTATCCACGGCCAATTTTACAATTAATTTAGCATAAAAACAGTTATAAAAAGTTGTGGTCAGAGATTACAATGATTTTTGTTGCAAATGTATATAAACCATTTGTATTTAGGTATATTAATGTCCAAACCACAACTTCAAATGGCTGTATTCCTTTAAAATAATCTTCAATGATAAAACTAACTCACCACATAAATATCACGAAATTTTTTTACAAACACACTGCCTGCACAGCTGGATAACACTTTCCATGAACGCTGTCTTATGCGGGTAATGTCTAAAGAAGATAAATACTGGCGCAATCGCACTCATATCCCCGCAGAAGGTGGTTACCGATTGACCTGGGGTCAGGATTCCTGTTTGACATTCTCCTCTCCGGCATTCGGCGATCCGGCCGTTGAGTTCAACTACTGAGATACTTTTTTCAAAGCGTTAATTGGCGTTGACATAATAAGCGCAGTCTATCGTGATGAATTCTCGAAGACGGTAAAACGGGAGAAGGTTGAGCACATCGCTATGGAAGCATGCTTAGCAAAAAGTTCTCGCCCTTCTGAAAAGTACACATTTTCTGTTCCCATGTGGGTTCGCTCCTCAATCTTTCGGTGGAAAGCTCTCCTCCTCCTCTCTTTAACGTCGTTAAATCTCGTTTACTCTCTGCATCGCCCTCCGATCGTGCGTCGACCACGTGCCGACGGTAAGTAGCGAGGCACTTTTGGCGTGCTCAGGCAGGCAAGTTACTCCGGGGCGCGGAACAGCGTGGGACGAGAGGGAATTTTTTTTTCGACAGGCGGTGTCTCTGGCGGAGTTCTCCCCTCGTGGGACAATGGGCATGTCGCCGTCGCTCCTCCTCTTGGGCGTCGTCACCGGCGACTCGGATTCGACGCAAAGGCGCGGCGGCGCCCTCTTCTCTCGCCTTGCGCCCACCCCCCTCTTGACGAACGCCTCATGCTTGCTTGCCCTCCTCCTCCTCATCAACCCCCGACTTCTCCCGCGCAAAAGCTGATACCCTTTACGGAGATACCCCATGCTGTCTTCCGTCCCTCCTCCCCTGATTATTCCGCAAGAGATTCAACAGGAAGGTGTCCTTTTGGATAGGAACCACCTGGGTCGAAAAGTATTCATAATTTCCATGTCGCCTCGCCAAGGACGTCGTTAGTGGCTGTCGGTCCTATTGTTTTATCCGAGTTTATTTTTATCTTCAATTTCATATGTTTGGCCCTCCAAGGATAACTTGATTTGTATTTACATTCAATTCTGTAGTCGGTTAGAGTTAAAGCGGGAATTTTTTATATCTCCGGGTTGGAAATAACTTTCACTTGCTGTCCCTGTTGCAAGAAAAAAAATCAAGGAAATTTTTAAAAACATATTTGAATTTGAAACTTATTTGATAGCAGAAATGATGATGGGGCTAAAAGTATATATATTCCGGCACCGATCTCCTCTTCGTAATTGCCAGTTTTTTTATCTTGGTGTGTTTTAAACAGGCTTACGTTAACAAAGTTTAAAAAGCAACAACTTCAATTTATTTTAGATTCTAATTAAATGGCTTATCAGTTGATTGAAATGCGTCACTAATCCAGAGTGAAATTTTTTATTCAATTAAAAATATCGGCAATCCACAAAAGCTTAACAAATTATCATTTTATTATACGTCGAATTCTGCAATGTTAAGTCAAATCCTCCCAACTCTTTTAAATATTAGAACCTTAAAGTGGTTTCTAAGATCTATTTTAAATATTAGGCCTTCAGTGTTGCTCAATTAATTCATTAAAAATTCCTACTGTGGCTGAATTGTCCTTCTGGCGATAGCCTCGACTGTCATAAGTATTTCAACCCGAAGACCGATTGACTGTAGTCCCCCATTCTTCCAATTTTTGTTCTAACTCCCTTACAACACGATGATAGATTTTACATGCCAACGTCATCCCTAATTTATTATTTACATTCTTTATCGATTAAATCTACATAATGCTATCCGATCTGTGATTATTTTGTATTGGTTGGAAACATATGGCTAATTTATTTATTTGCGGATGAATTGCTATCTGTACTATATATTCATCGTCAACAGGGGTAGGATTAGGAGTTTCGTGCGAGCCATTTAACTTGATAGGCTCAGAGAGATAACTTTTTGGAGTGAGTCACGGAGGACGCTAACCAGCGGGAAAGGATCATGATATTTCTTCTTGGTTTTTAGTCGGTGTGCGGAGCATTTGGGAAAAGATTATCTTGATTCATTTTGATTGTCTTCATTAAGATAATATAATAAAAATTTTGCTATGCATGGTAACCTAATGCTAGTTTTTAAAATAGGGATAGCACAATTGTGGGGATAGTACATCTACTGGCTCATCACATTAAATTTATGTATATATATATACCTCGGATAATTAAAATTGAGAAATGCTATATACATACATATTATTGCATGCATACATTGGTATATATTGCATGTCTCAATTTGAATTATCCGAGGTCAGTACAAAGATTTTTTTTCTATTTGCTGATTTAGTTACATGCCGCGAATACTCCTTTTATCCTTACACATGTCTCTTTCGAAGATGTATATGCACACGCTGGTAACTAACTCCGGTTAGGAAGAATTTCAGGTCGTAAAATCCTGGTCCTTATCTGGCGTCTCACTATGGGGCATAAGGAGCCCTATCGACGTTAAGCATTTTGGCCGATCCTCACTAACTCAGCGTAGGAGTGCCTCCATTCTTTCTTTTTTTAGAGGGGGGGGGGGTTCCGCCGTTTGATTAATAGGGCGGGGAAGAGGAAGGCTCGGAAGACCGGAGGTAAGAGGAAAGGGAAGTGGGCGAGAGGAGGGAGTAGTGGGCCAGAGAAAGAGGAGAGAAATGAAACTGAGAATAGTTTACGATCAACCCTTCGTCGATGACGAAGACCCATGTGCGTCGTGAAGTTCGGACGTGGCGGGGCGAGGGTGGGAAGGTCCCGATCGGGAATTGCTAATCAGCCAGGCCAAATTGATGTTTTATGATGGTGGCGCACCGCCAAGTTACGATCGTCTTTATTTTTAATTAACCGGACCGTCTGTCTATCCCTCGGCACCCGTATTCTTCGACTGGCGCATTTTTAGTAAAAAAATAAACGCACGACGCATAAACCTTCCTTTTCCGTGGGTGAATTACGCTAACAGTTGGTCTTATATTGCGTATTATTATTTCTTCTTTTATTTGGTGTGTTGAAGCGTTTTACGACCACGCTTTACCCCATAGTATGATCGGAATCGCAGTCCTAACCGGGGTGCAGTAATTTTATGGAACTTCAATCGTCGTCTTGATCAGCGACAATTTCGAGGAGGTGAATTCCTAAATGATTCTTACATTGTCAATGTTTTACTAGCTGAACGGAAGCTTTTCCGCTTTAGGTTATAGCCGCGGTGTTTTATAGTTTTCCGTCGGGCTCTAATCAATCGGACATAAACATTCCAGCTTTCATGGTCTACGGACCAATGCATTGGTGCATTGAGGTTATTGGCAATGACATTTTGGCGTAAATGCAGTTTTCTTCCTATCAGATATCTTTAGGCGAAGCTGAGAATTCAATGATAATATAATTTTTTGCAGGATATCCCTATATATTTAAATTTATAATTTCTCGTGGACTTATTCGACCAGCAGCAATCAACCTTGAATGGCCGATCGCTCTTGATTTATTTCCTTCCATGAATGTAAAATGGTGAATATCGAAGTTCCTTGGCGGAATTAATGCAAAATTAATATGTTCGATAGTAAAAATAGTTTTCAATCGAGTGCTAGCCGTTTGCCGAAAAGTTGGTGAAACTCGTATCAAAGGTCGTAATCAAAGAACTTTATTTTTGGCAAACATTTGAATTTTTCAATGCTTTTGTGTTTGGTAATAAAACGTCCATTATGACTAAATTTAATCGCAAAAACTCGAAAACACATTTTATCTCTCACTTAAACTACCGTGTTAATTCAAATTGGATCAATTTTTACTGACCTGGAATCATTTATCGAATTCAGTGTGTCACACTGTACTCTCCTGAGCCAACCATTAATAAACTAATCTCTCCGATGATGGCCACCTTTAATGGCCGAAGTGTCGTTATAGGAGCATTCGAAAATGTTTATTGGTTATAGGATTCATATCCGTGCCATTCAGCCAATAGCTCACGCCTTTTCTTTCTTATTGTCTTGAAGCTCCCCGGATTCATAGATGACTTATGAAAAAAAATCGAATTGAGCTTTAATTCATGCCAATTTATAAAAAAATGTTGCTATGGCATCACTGGTTGGATAAAAATACGGCAGGATTACGCGATCTCGATGCACTAAAGACAAATGTTTTCGTGCCTTGCGTGACCAGCGATGTCTTTGCACCACCACATATTTCAAGGAACGAATTAAGTAGATAGAACGCGCGGTAAGTTTGTAATATGCGTCAATCGTAAATAATATTACTTATTTGAGATGCCGAAATGGGTGTGAAGGAAATTTCACGGTGGCACAAGAAAGGCTTGGGCGGATGTTTCTCTTCCCTGTCCTACCCTTTCCATTTGTAAAACCGAAAATTGATTGCATGAAAGAAATACCGAAACCAGCTGGATAACAACTAGAAATCAAACGTTTTTCGTTTACGTTAGGGGATGGAGACCTTTGTATTCTCTTGGAGCGAGAAACTTCTTTTAAATTCCTCGCCACAAGGGGCGAGAACCCTTTGCGCCACGGGAGATGAAATCAATTAGTGGGGCTTCGGGTGAGGATTATCTATTAACTACTTTCGGAATAACTTAGCTTGACCTCCATACTTCGCCCACGCTTTGACAACCCCCCCTTACCTTAAAATTCATGGGAGGCTTATTATTTTTTACTCGGACACCAGTCACTTATCGTTTAGTGTTGCGAAGTGTATTCATTATGTAGTTTTTGTTGCCATGAATTTAAGCATTTTTTTATCATAAGTCGCACAACACTTGAAAATTAACAGGTTAAGTGTTGAGAATCTAAATTTGAAGAGATTTTCACTTTAAAAAACTATTATTATTAATTGTATGACCAAACAGATTTTCAAACAGGAATTATATTTAAATTATATTGTATTCAAACATGCGGTTGATCTTTTTGGAGTGATCTAAACGAATTTTTTGACTAGAATACCAAAATGCATAATTATAAAGAAACGGTTATCCTCTTATATAGTACCTATGTATTTACTAGTTTTTTCGACTGCGTACTTATTTTTACTTATGAAATCTCATCTAGTTTTTGGATCGTGAATTAATTACTTAAAATCGAGTTAATAAAAACTTACTCTTCTACATTATCCATTCTTTCATCTAAACAATACCCATAGGTACTAATTGTGTGTTATTTGAACGATCAAAATAAATTCAATTAAAAAGGTAAAATTTCACTCTGCAAGGGACAAGGTTTCCAAAATTCATAACAGTATTATGAATTTCCTTTTGAGGGGCTACGTATCAATTAAAACTCTAAGGTAAATATACCAGAGAGCTGAATAAATTATCCATAAAAAAGCTTATTCTCTCTTTGTAAAATATTGCGCATGAGATAAAAATGGAGAAGTAATGGAAACGGAATTAGAACTTGAATCATGAGAGTTGTCTTTTGGTAAGTCTTGGGGGCGGTGGTCAGCGAGGGGAGAAGATGGGTGTATCGCTGTAGACCTTTCCCCTCGCTTGATTAATTGCGGCCGTCTTCGTCGTCGGCGCCGCCGCTGCCCTCCGTCACCGCATCCCCCATCCTCCGCAATCGCCGCCTCGATAAAGTAAGGTGTGCGCGCATAATGTGCGTGACTACGCATGTACCCCCCCTTCAACCCGGGCGCGCGAAGTATTCGATTCCTCTTTGCCCGAGACGTGTACCCAGGTGGAATGCGAAAACGCTACTGGGAACCATACACTTCACGGGCGTGGTGGCGTGCTTCGGGCAGGACCAGTCCTCTTCCAGGCTGGAGCGCCGTGTATTTCATTTGCACTCGCCGCTGATTTGGGGAAAGTGGTGGCTGTGTTAAATGACGCCGTGTGTACACCCTTGACCAGTTTGAGACCTGCTCCCAGTCCTTCCCACCACCAAGCGGGCACAATTGTGGTATACGGGGGTATTTGAGTTAAGTTGCGTTTAAACTGTTGATTATTGAGCCTGTTTTTTATTGTTTTAGTATCTAAAACAATAAAATAAACCTTCGTGTGGGTAATCAAATAATAATTTCTTTCGTTGATGAAAGGTTTTATTGCTTCCGCTCTATATGTATTAGGACAGCAAGATTAAAATTCTATCGTTTTTACTATTACATTGGATATTATACATTTACTTAGGAAAATATTTTATTAAAACCTATGGGTTTTCTGGTCGTGTGTCATAATTGTAGGGTGTTGTTTTATAGATAAGTTTATTTGCTTTATCGACTTAGAATGCCGAATTGCTGCCTAGTATTTCGGTAATTATTTTTGAAGCAGGAGTAGTAGAACCAGCAGAAGCATTTGCAACTGAACAGCAAATAAAGATCCGCGGAGTGTGAAGACGGTCAAGGAAACGAACCCCGTTTGCGTTGTAAAATCTGTTTCAGACGTAACGTTGTGGGATCTATTCGCGTTACTGATTTGAGGCACAAACACTTGTTTGTGACCTTTAGCGGATCACCCGCTGTTGCATATACATATGCGCAAAATTCAAAATGTAAAAATCATTCGCCTGATTGATGTTGATGATTGACGTCATTATCAACCAGATGGTTAAGTTGTACGTCGGAATCCTGGTTGTGTATGACAATATATATGTGGAATAACCAAGTGTTTGTGATTCAATTCAGTAACGTTGGCATTGACTTTGGATTTACTGATCAGGGTTATTATGGGTTATAATTATAAATTGACTTTCTAACAGTTCACGACAGGTTTGTTAATTATTTTATTTCATTCAGAAAATTTCAAGCATCATTTTCCTCTTCTATTAAGTATCACAGATCCTTATCAAACATTTGAATTTGGGCTTATCTTGGTAGGATCATAACCTTTTTTCAATTAATAATCTAGTTGTAGTCAAAATGTTGGTAAATCTTAAACATCCTCAATAAAGCAACACATAACAGCAATGCAATTTTACTATATATGACAAAAAAGAAATATATTATAAAAAGGCTAAAATTTCACAGAAATATATCAAAAGCGAAATGTGTTTAGCATAATTTTCAACAATATGGTTTATCAGTTTATAAGATTTATGCCAAAATGTTTAATTTGACCAATAAAAGCTTATGCATCAAAGGTTCATTTTGTGAAAATCGTATTTTCCAATGGTTCTAAACACCATATCCCTTAGGTATGCATCTGAAATTGACTGCCTTTAGATCTCTTTGAAAGCCGGAAGCATTGAGCTAATAAAAAAGAAAACATATACACGTGCACCTAGATAGACATTACTCGACTTAGATGGTGAAATAAACTGTCTAGATCAGTTTTATTTAGATTGCACTGAATTTCGTTTGCATATGCGTAAAGGTATTGCTTTACTGATCATGAAAATATTATTCTTGCGAATGCTTCGCAGTTATTATCGTATTTTTTTTACTTTATAGTAATCTCTTGTTGTTATAACGGGCCTCTAGTTTGGCCATCTGGAAAAATCAAGAGATATCAGGGTTTCAATGGCCAATATTATTGGGAAAGGAAAGGTGGAAAAAAGATATTGAGGATAGGGATGAGGGAAAGGTAAGGAT
>LYUA01000275.1:939410-950437 GCA_002093875.1 Calopteryx splendens | reverse complement strand
GAAGGGGGGGGGGGTGGTTTAAACGCATAAGGGTGGGCAGTCAGCACCCGGGCCTCCTTTGGGAAGTGAGTAAGTAATTCTGCATCCAGAAACTATATTAAAGAGACGCCGAGCTGGTCGAAAAAGAGCCCGTGTCCGTGAAAAGAAGTCCCGCACGATGGTCGATGAACCCCCGCGTGGGATGTCCGAGAGTCACCTGAAAGGCGGTCCAGCTCTTTATTGTTATTATCGCTTCGGCGTCGTCGTACTCCCCGTATTTATCGTCACTTTCGAAAGGGCGTTGGCCCGCTCCGAGGGATGTGCGCGCATGGAAGGTATTTTTGGCGAAAGTGAAAACGGGAATTGGTGGGAGAGAGGAGGTAAATACGGGCGTGTCGGTCGTCACTTCTCAATGCTCTTACCGTGTGGAGGCGGCGTTCGAGTATTTGGAGAGCAGGGTCAACGTGGAAATTTGCATGGTCAAATACCGTTGGGGATTTTACGTTTTTCGCCTCTAGACTTTATGACCGATCAGCATTCGCGTTCGTGGGGCTTAAAAATTTTCCAAAAAAATCCAGAAGATAAAAATGTTTTCCCCAATCGTGTATAGTGTACCTGCCACTTGGAAAATATCGCACGAGTTTAGTTTTTTTCATTTATAATTCAAATGTCGAGATGGTTTAAACGGACTTGCGTGAATTCTTTGTAGTCGATAATTTAGTCTTGTTGGTGAATTTAACTGAAATTGACTGAAGGTCATCGGTGCGTTACGCTGGGTTATTAATTTTTACGGAAATCATGTTTCGTGCTCGAAGAGGTTTTCGGGCCAGCAGTGGTCGTTTATCCATTTACCTTCATCTGTCGATACCATAAGCATAGGAAGAAAAGAAACCCTCACGTCAGAAAACTTATTTTTCGGAAAATCATGAGAGTTGACGGTACAAGCAGGCAGCATTGCGAGATACTTCGGTGTGCTGGACCTTGGTACCTACTTACTATCACTCATGCCGGATTTCAAGAGCAAAGAGTACGGAATACGCAGGCGGAAGTATGACTATATTGCCATGCATTTATTCCGAAGTTGTGTGCCCCATTCTATGCTGACTTTGAGAAACGGACTAAAATTATACGAGCATTAGATTCTCCGGATGAAAATATCAAGTTAATGGAAGATTTCCGTGCGTCTTACTTCTTTAGCTAAATTTAAATGTGATATGGCGCCATAAACTCTCCTTATTACGTGAGGTATTATGTGGTGGGGCGTGCCTGTGTTGTAATTGTAACCAGCGACTTTCTCCGTGTACATCTAATATAACCATGCATTACTCTCCAAGGTAATTAGATTTCATTATTGATGGAACTTGTTCATTAATTAAGAAGAGCTAATGCTTTTATAACTATATTAAAACTGCCTTAATTTTCAATGCCAAAAAATAAAACAAGCAATTACCATTTAAACTTATCCAGCAAAAACAAACGCGAAAAAATTCTCAATGTAAATATTCTTTGCCTGAACTGGGACTCGAACCAGGACTTCTCGGTTTCCGGCCTAGTGCTTTAGCTATTTACTCTACCCTGTGAATTTCAAATCTCTGAATGTCTTACCGAATCTCGGTTCAGGCGAATTACATTGAGAATGTTTCGCATATGTGCGCAGCGGCATTTCCCGCAGTTTCTTTGACAAAAAAATTACCTTTCCATTTACTCGAAAGAGAACGGAAAATATCGGTTTTTTGTGCTATTCGTTGGGTTCTTTTAAATGTTTCAGCGGTCAAAAAATTGTTCTTGTTGACAACCATTACTTAGGATATTTCAAATCATTAAAATGTTTACATTTAGGTAAGACCTTTCCAAGACAAGCCAATTCACAATTGTGGTTAACAATAGCCTATATCCCTATGTTGTAATAAAATATGAACAGTGTCACTGTTCATGTAATTTGTTCTTTACAGAATTCCTTCATACCGACGTAAGTAACGAGAGTCGAGAATAGAGCACTGCAAGGTAATGCTCGTATAGAAAGCGAGGATAGATAATTAAAACACTGATAGTTACTTCAATTTTGGAATCGTTAAAAATTCAGAAATATCTTTGATTTTCATTTTTTCCAAGGGTTGCCCCAAAAATAAGCGTGAATTAGGATTTGTTCACTGTTGCTGTTTATTGCAAAGGTGAATGTCCATTATTTTCCCCATAACTTATCATCAGCTAATGGCAGTCATTCAAAAATGTTGCGCGTCTCGATTTTACTGGTGTTCTCCGAGGTAAATTGTCATTTGATGGATGGGCAAGCTTGATCTCAATGGCAGGGGATATCTCTTAGGAGAAATTAATGTGCATGCACGCTCCTCATCCTATTTTTAGGGGATCATCATCTGGTAATTCTGCATACGCCGGCTTTTCACGTGACTATTCGTAGAGGGCCATTAATTTTCGGTGTCATTGCACTTCAAAATGAGGCCCCTTGTGTCCATGGATTTGCGCCAAAACGCGCGATACTTGCGCCCGACCATTTGCTTCAGAGAGACGATTTTTTTCCGCTTATCGATCTTATACGACTCCCATTCTTCTTTGCTCTTCGGCCACATTTATTCATGCCTAATCCAGTTAGAGATCTATCATCTGCTGCCATATTTGTCGGCAAATTGTACTTCCCCCAAAGTGCTCTAAAATTTTATCTCTGGTAATTTATCGTACATAACATGGCATTTTCTCGGCTATAGACATGCATACTTTAACTCACCGGGAATTATTTAGAAATCCACGCCCACGTTGCATTATAATTGAAACTATTCCGGTGTTAATAATGTTTACTTTTTGTTTGACTCGGTTATATAGTAACATTCTCCATAATTTAGGTTTTGGAGATGAAAAAGGACGCGGGAATCTAAAAAGTGTTTGTAATGGTGAATGAGACAAAAATTATAAAAATCACTAAGTGTTCCAATGTGTAAATGATTAAATATTATTTCATAACTGCTTCAATTTGAATCGGCTTTAATTTAATTATAACAATATACGCGAGACTTCTTTTTCGATGGATCATGGGTTTTTGCCATGTTTATTAATGAGCAATTATTCTTGACTGGATTTTACCAATGTAATTTGTTTATTATAACTAAATCTATATGAGCAAGGCATTTCCTACCTCAAAAAGTGGTGCGGTACTTCTTACAGATGGATTCTACGAAAGTTTCTGATAGAGGATCTGGTGGGTAAGTTGTGTTGATTTATCTTGGGCTCTGATGTGACATACCTACTTGTGCTTAAATAATTAAATATGGTATTTTATAGAGCCGTACCTTTTCACGAGGGATGAGTGCACAGACAACTTTACTGCCGTAAAGCAAGCCATGTTTCAGCAGCCAAATTACTCTCCAGGCGCAATAAGACCGGCATCGTACAAATCATGCTTCGTAGGAGATTCTGTCACTTGGGGAAAAATAATCACCAACCCCAGACATCGTCGCAGTTTCGAATGGTAACGACGCTAAATGTCGCTATGCCTGGCTTGTGATTAACGGAGAGAATGGTTAATGTTTTCATCAAGTCACGCATCATAAAGCGATAAAGGTTATCCACGTGTCATTGCTTCGACTGCTCATCTGATTTAACAATCACTAAATCTTAATTTCTGTATGAGCGAAAAGATCATAATCATGGCAGTGATCACCACCACTGACCTTGATTCCACTGGCATTTTCATCTCCCTCGCGAATGTTGTTGGAGTGCTCTGTACTTATTTTCTTTTTCCGCCTTTTAAAAATTAATCAGTAACATAGTTCAACGTTTACAAACACCGAATATGGTGGTCAAATTTCATAGTGTGCGGACCGTTCACACACGAGTGATGAAGTGCAAGAAATAAGATACTGTCACCGAAGTCATGGGAAAGGAGGACCCTTTTGGCATTACCACCCTGGAATTGAGTTCTATGGGTTGATAAATTCAAGTTAGAAATGATCGGATTAGGAACAAATGTTTTCAATTGACCACGGATTACGATTGAGCACATGATTTCAATTTCGTGCCAAACTCAAACTTTCAGGAACCACTGCTCTTCGCCCGAAAATGAGAAGTAGAATTTAAACATAACAGCCCTGATACGTCAATTCCTAGTGGATATTAAAGTCTCCAAGTAAAGGTATGACCGTCGGGGATGTACCTCCATTTATGGAAATTAAATGATCCAAGGGCGCTCGCCCAAGTGCTTGTCACGGGATCGTCCCTTGTTCTTTAAATCAACATGCTTTTACCTCAAGTCACTTCAAAAATAACGATCATGTTTAGGAACTAAGGACCATGATGGCCGTAAATCACGTTCTAATGCAACTATACCGCCATTAAATCGTTCTTTTGATTTATTCGCTCCAACCCAAGATCCTCTGCACCCACACACTGGGTTCCAAATCGGGTGGCACATCATTTCAAGGGAACGCTTTGCCGCGCTCTATCTTACGAGCCCCATCGAAGCCGGCGGCGGGGCCTCTGAAACTGTACCATTAGCGTCCACCTAACAGCGTCCACGATGTAAACCGCAAAAACCCGATTATCTTCGTATTTATACACTGGTTAATGTTGTTTCAGTGCTACAATTCTTCGATTCTCTCCACCTTAAATTTCCCCATTCGTCACCACTTCCACCCACCACCATGTTTTTCCTTTCCTCTCTTCTTTTTCATTATGCTTTCCGATGTTTTCTCCCACATAAATCCATTCTCGTGATGTTTTGTGGAACCTTTGCCATCGACAGGTTTCCACGTAGCGACAAAGGTTGCTATTTTGAACAGGTGGGCGGTGCTTTTTGTTTTATTCCACGACTAAATTTCCGCGTACAGCATCGGACTTTTATGTATGTGTATGTATACGTGTGGGCACGCATAAAATATATACATATATATATATATATATTTATTTATTTATTTACTTACTCTTATGTGTGTGTATTGGTGGAATAACTCGTGGATGCGAAGTTTTCATTAAGTACACAGGCTTGACACATAAAAACATAGAATGCACAAAAAAAGAGACAAAAGATTTGAATATTTCGTAGACCCGACCACCTTTTTCAGCGATAGAGAGGAGAGTCATGAAGTGGGTAAGCGGAAGGTTGTGGGGGGAAGGAGAGGGGCGAGAAGGAAGAGAGAGAGAGAGGACGAGGAGGGAAGAGAGTTTTCTGTCTCTGTCCACAGGTATCTTTTGGTTAGGCATATCTTCTTCGTCGACGTTACTAGCAGAGTTTGTTCGGTCACAACTACATACTTTTCATTGCATAACTCCATTAGTAATCCTCCTTTGGCATTTCCTTTTCCCCGGCCCAAACTGGTCTTTCCAACCCAAATTCTTTGCTCTCCATAACCACTACATTCCAGTCTCCCATTATGATATGGTTCTTTTTTCCTTTAACTACGTCGATTATTTCTTCAGCTATTCATATGCGTTCTCCATTTATTCTCTGTATGGCTGGATCTCGGTTAATATACCTGCACTATCACTTCCGTTGAATCGCATTCTATCTTCTCCATCAGGATTCTTTCTTTGTACTTCCAACAGCCCTTTGGGCTTTTCCGTATTTCTTTCTCGCCAGGATGATGCCTACTCCTGCTACTTTCTTGTCGTCTCTTGAGTACCTACATCATTCTGTATCCGTTACTCCGACGTGTATTGCATTTTAATCGTCGACTTGGTTTTTGTCGATGACTAGAGTATGACGAAGTACTTTAGAATATGTTCAGAGGATAGACCCAATCAAAATTGAAGTGATGACCCCACTTAGCATTATTTTTTAAAATTAATGGTAATTAAATGTATTACCTTTATTTGATAATAAGAGAGAATCTCAAACATATTTGTGTCTGGTCGGCTCCAGAATATACCTATTTTATGTCTCAGTTTACTTCGAAAGAAACTTAAAATTTTGAACTCTATCAATAGTGGAGCTCGAATGGGCCATCGATACTTTCCAGTATGAAATATTCTAATACCATATATTGCATTAAATTTATAGCATAAATAAAATTAGGATAAAACAACCAGCAGAATATGTATGGTTTATCAGTTGAAATACTATTTTGCCTTCATTAAGTTTCGGAAAACCTTTTTCAAATTTCGTTTAGTTACAGGACACCTTTTCCCAGACTGTTTCTTCTTTTTTTCATTTACCACCGTTTTGTTTATCAAATTCTCAAAAATATTGTGAATATATGATTCATTGTGAGCAGATAAATACTAAATAATATACTTTTGAGAAATTCAACTGTTGCCCTAAGGTTTTTTTCTTTGTTGCCTTCCTGAAAAAGTGCGAGTACGAAATTCTGGAAAAGGTTAAATCATTAAAAAAGTCATTTATTTAGGGGTTTAAAATTTCTCAAAGATTTATTACAAAGGTATTTACGAATTATGTACTATCGTCACCTCAAAAAATTCACTCGTTCTGTGACATATCCTCGACGAACATTGAACAATTTTAAGTTTTCATTATATACGTGTTACTGGGCAGAAAAAATACTTACCCTTCTGTGGTTGGCGTAAAGGTTTGGACCGCAACGATGTAAGTTTTTTTAAATAAAAACAATTCTTTATTTTCACGGCAGTGATGGAGTGTGAGGACATTTGAAAGGTGAGGTGAAAGAGACGCAATAAATTTGAGATGAACAGGTGGGCGGTGCTTTTGACAAGGGTGGAGTCGGAAGAGACGAGGATTGAAGGGACATCTTGCAGAATGAAACAAAGAGTAAGGTTTCCCAGAGACTCCGTGACTGTAATTTTAAAAAATCGAGAAATCCCAATTCCAGTAGCATTAAGAACGCAGAAAGTCGATTCACCTCCGCTCTAATACTTTCTGTGAAAAGGATGGCTTCAGATCGTGGAAGTCTGTTTATCAACGAATAAGTAGATAGGGCATGAGAAACGCCAGGGGCCAGATTGGGATGGACCTATTTTGTCACAAAATATAGTTACCTATCTAACGATCTTCTTTCCACTGTAACTTTCCTATCATATTTTTTTCTCTCACATAGTTGACGAATTAAAAATGCTTTAGCTCCTATTTTTCCGAAACTGGCGCAATCGTGAGTAGGATGAGGAAAATTAATTAATACTCGGAAAGCTAAATGACCTTTAAGAATATGATGAAAAAAATTGCATAATGCTATTTGGTAAAACGATATGATAGCAGTTTTTATATCATCCTGAAATCTTGGAAATACCGGTTAGCTTAGGTCTATTGTTGTGTTGCTCGTAGGGGTGAAAGCAAAAGAAAATCCAGTGGTGGGTTACAAGAGAAAAAATTAAATAAGTCATCTGTATTCTTTTTACAGGCTTAATAAAAGTTTCACAGATATTAGATTTGGGTATTAAAATTTCGTCGTAGGGGAAGAAGTGTTTAGTATGCATCATCGGGAAAGGTTCGAAACACTTGGTAGAAAATTTTATGTCTATGTGAATCTGTCTTCTTCCGAAAATTCCCTTCTAGCGCGTGTGTCGAGGTATCGGTGCATAGTAATTCACTTTCCTTCAAATGGCTAATATTAAAACAGGCGAAAACTTATCTTTAATACCTGATTCCTGAGAGAATTAATGATCTAGATACAGCGGATGTCATCATCTAAGATAGTAATATCTGCTGAATACAACATACCGAAGGAACCGGGCTCTCCCTCTCTTCAGAAATGTATGCATACCTGTATATACTATGTATTACGATGCAAAGCTGAATTTTCTTCTTTGCTTGGAGGCGAATGTAATGATAAGTTGGCGCAGGTGTAACTCCAGGTAACCTGCGGCTCCGCAAGCGTTACGCGAAGAAATTTAAGAATTTCGTGTAAAACCCGCACGGTGCCGTTTGAAATTGGGCAGCTTGGCGCTTGTTGGTGCATTTTAGATCGCATGTGAAAAAAAAGAGGGCCTCCGCCTTTTTGGCGTGTCTTAAAACTGGTTCTTGCGGCCAATTGACTCCGTGAAGTGCCAAGAATTGCTCCCCTCCGCAGTCAACACCTCCCACTTCCCCATCCTCTTCCAGCCATCTCAATTGCGTTCGTCGTCAGCGTAGACTTTTTTTTCGTTGGAGGCATTACTTGCAAGACGCTTTAAAGAGCGAGTGGTGTTCTAAGCGATCTCGACCATTTTAACGCACTCCCAGAGTAAAAAGAGAAATTGGTGTATAATGGTTTTGCGTGTGTTTTCCTCCTCTCTCTCGATGGAACAGCCAGGACGATGCGTTGATGATGAGCTACGGCGTAAAAGGCAAAGAGTCGCACTGAAGACGATGATATCCTGTAGGTAAATCTAAGCAAAAATTTTTGTGTTAAATGCGTCAAATATGATGCGTTAAGTTTTGTGGGTGCGCATCTTGCGTTTATTCTGGAATAAGACCAATAAAATCGGATCGGAAACACAATATATTATATTTGCCGGTAAAACTTGACTAATCTAAAGATTAAGGTGGGGAATGCCGTGTTGTTAAATTTAAGACAGTGTGAGCGGTGCTTTATTTACAATTTCAATAAAATTGAAAGATTATTCCACTGCAAACTCCTCACAACTAACTAATCTAACTATTTTAAACAAAAACTCGTTAGTTCTTAGTTAAAATTTTCGTGTTCATGTATTCTCGCTCTAGAGGAAAATCATTGAACCTTTTCAATGTATCACGTTACTTATTACTTGACGTACGCAGTATTAACAATTAGCAAAGTCATAGATACCTACTCTAATATTTTATTCAGGGGACGGCCAATAACGGAATACGTGAAACATACAATACATGATGAAGAAGCTAACTGAGATGAGAATGACAGTTGAGAACTGCAGCAAAAAACAATATTCTGCTATTGATTAGTTTATTATTAATCGACATTATTAATCTGTTATTAATCGACAGCCATTTCCTCTCTTGGAAGAATCACTTAACAGAACAAAGTATTTAATTATTTTTCAAAGTAATGTGGGAATCAAACCCACTGATAATTTTTAAACAATATTTTTATCGTCATCAACGGCAGTCTACCTCGCTTACCCAGCATTCTCCCTCCTATCACGGTATTCACCACTCAATTGCCACCAAATATGCCCTGCATCCAGGGGTACACACGAGGCAGAATATTAATGCAGGTGGCTACGTAATAAATATTACTGTCGCATCTGTTTTAAAAATGCGATGATGAATGTTAGAAAGCAATTGTAATTAAATAATTGATGTTGACCGAATTCATCATAACGTAACGCATTTCGCGGTTAGTACAGTGACCTGTGTGCACATGAATCATGATATTTCTCATCGACTTCATTGCTTAACAGTGATATTTTTCATTCTTAGAAGCAGTAGTAAAATAGCGATTCATGCGCGATGGCACTTTACTGTGACTGCAGATGAATGCACCTCCTCTCCCGCCGTAGTGTCGATTAATGGCTAAGTCGCAACGACGACGTTCACTGCTTTCCTTTCACATCTACTTCGATCACTCAAATGGTGCGGTGTCATGCTGGTACTCATCTGTGCAATTTTTATTTAATCCATTATTGACGAGCTTTGTGACGAAGATGCATGCAGTTGGTATTATCATTAACACCATTTGCATTTGTAGAAATACGTCCGAGTCTCCGGAAAAGCATTGGGTTTCGTTGCCGTCTTAAAGACATTAATTATTAAAATAAAAATACCTCAAATCTAGAGAAATGTGAATTGGAGCAATTATTTCCTTCCTTGTGTTATATGGCAAAACGAAGCGGACTGGTCATTCCCATTTTCAATCCCCTACCATAATTTGTGCAATCTGCTGCATTCATACAAAATGCACTCTTTTTGGCCTTCCCTTTCGATGAATATATCTACAGGGAAACTCATGACAGACATTATATTAAATGTTATGGACTTAATCTCTTTTCCTAAATTATTGCAGCTCACCCTAATCTTGCTTACTTCTTTTGCCTCGGCCAACTTCATTCATTGTTTTGTGCATGCTGTTTTGTTATTGAGACTTCTAATATTCTTTACCCTAAGAGTCTCCTCGGCCAAGTTTACCCATGGGTAACTTTTTCGGTCCACCCGGTCATCTGAAACCATACCTTTATCATAATCTCTCATTTATCTTCTTGTTGATTCGACTATCTTCCATTCTCTCAACATGTCCAAACGAGCGTATCACTCACTTTTTTCATAATTTTCTGCGTACACGTTCATTGAAGAATGGTACAATACTTAGTACAATGCACTTCGTGTCATTTTTATATCAATTGTTACTTTTAGTCTTCCGTTAAATTGGTAGAATTGTGTTGTTAAACGACCGAAATACAGACTAAGACTGTTGAGACTTTGGGAAAGTTGCATTAAAAATTTTTAAATGGATATAAATTAATTTTTTTAAACAGTCCCCCGAACGCTTGTTGTGCCAAACTTATCGAAATGGCAAGTGTTATCTTCATCTTCCTCTAAAGGCTAGGCCTTGTCGTTGCCCGCACTATCTATCGCCAATCTTTTCATGCCATCAATGGATTCACTTTCAATTTTAGTGATCACACTAGAATGAAATTGGTTTAGGTCGACATGTTTATTGCTACTTTTTCTTATATACTACTATCAAATGTAGATAATCCATTGAAAAATTTCTAGCTGCTGTAAAAAAAACGAGAATTATAGTTAAATATTAATATCGCATATATTGAACACTGACTATTATTTGGAGTCAAAGAGTTAAGAAAATCGTAATTACTTATAAAATAGATTAAATTCAATGACTCGGAAAAAAATAAGTGCCTAGTATCCAGTCACTTTTATCTACAACCCAAAATAGGACCGCTTTTTAGAATATAAGACGGTATTTTCTTAGAGAATATATACTTCATTAAACGGACAGTTTGTAACTATCATGAGTGAAAGGGAATTTGTTTAAATATTAGGAAAATTGATGTGGAAAACTATTAGACGTAGAAAAAAACGGTCAGTGAGGCGTATTTACATCTCATCTACATCTACACAATACCCTGCACTGGGGTGTGTGGCAGGGGGTGAGTTCACACCAGACATGCAGTAAAGGAATGAAACATTCCTG
>LYUA01000275.1:895350-905455 GCA_002093875.1 Calopteryx splendens | reverse complement strand
CCCCCCCCCGGCCACACGCCCTAGCGGCGGCTTGCGGGGTATCATGTAGATTTAGAATATTTAATGAATTAGAATGGGGACGGGGATTTGGAAGGTTAAGGTAACTCATCCAGTGTTACATAAAACCTTAGCTACTGGTATGAACATGGTACCGATAGTAATTAAAAGCATGCTAAAATTCAAAACAATAATGATAATGTTGCATCATATTCTAGTCATTTTAAAATCCGATTTCTCAAGCGCTTTATGTATTTCTATTGGGGAGATTTTTTTCTTTGATGTGCCCCATGCATGAAGGACGTTGGTGTCCTAGTGCCTGACCAGGCACCACGACTGGCACCTTTTCCCTGGCGGACACGTTCCACGGATTAGGCGCTGGGCGCAGTTGAAAGCGCGACTATCTCCCCTCGCTGTTTTTGGACGAGAATCTCAGCCTTCTCGTTCCGCATGCGATCCACTAAACGGATAAGGAATGGCGGCAGTTGGAACTGCATTAGGAATGGAATGCGAAGAAAGGTGTGCAGGGAATGTGAAATTATGCAGTAGCGCGCAACTGCAATGCAGAACAAGATTTTCTTACTGGAGATTAAACGTGGTTGTTAAACTATTGGGGAGGAGTAGTCTCATAGAACAAGAGTTACGATTAGGATTGAGTGATATTCAAACAGCTCGACCGGACCCATACGTGGGGACTCAACTTTTAACTTTCAGCTCTAAACTCCATAGAGCGTGTAACATAATTAGTAGCATAGCATTGTATAGAAGTGCAATAAGAATATAAAAATAGGGGTGAACTAATTTTATTGCTTACATTTATTTCTCAACCCCTTGTTAGAAATGTGAAAATGTAGTCGACTTTTTCGTGATTCATAATGATCATGGAATGAGAATCTCTGTTGAGGAAGATTGGAAAAAAATTGCAGCCATTACAGCTTCACAATGCAGCATTAATTCTGTCTTCAAACTCATGCAATGCGATAAAATGTGGTAGTAAGGCAGTAGCATATATGTGAATAAATTAAATAAGATAAATTCATGGGAAACTTTGTTTGTCAATAAAACTTCTGATTAAAAAAAAACATACGAGATCTGGGATATTGACGTGTTCACAACTCAGATGCCCAAGACTCGCGGTTATATGCGGCTTCTTATTGTTATGCTTGTATTGGCAATTGATGAAAAAATTGCAAGCAAGAACTCTTAAAATCCCATGGGCGCACAATTCGTCATCGACATTCACAACCCTCTTTTTATAATCGGAAGGTACGTGAAATAATGGAAATATTATTTTATTTAATTGCACATTACCGCATTGCATCGTGTTTTACAGCCGTATATGGAACCAATTCCGAGAAATATATTGTAAAAGGACAGTAAATTTATTCATTATTCGTACGATTAACGCTTCTTGTCGCGTCTTTATTGCGCCATAATTCAATTAATCGAGTGGTGAAAAAGTGTCGTGAAAAAGAATCGAGTGGCCAGTTGTTTAGTCTACTGCTTTCACTTAGAGTCTCTCTTAATTGTCCGTAGAGGCGGTAATGAAATTTTATTTCAATCATGGGAGGTGAGAATCATCAAAGTAAGTGCCTTGTGAATAGGAATTGAAACAAATGTTTCACTTGGAATCACTATTAAAATTTTCTCAATATAGCGGGAGCATATAAGGATATCAAAATACTTATCACGTATTGCGCTCTTGTGTTCCTTGTTCCGAATGAAGAAACCAAGACCGTGGTGGCAAGTCACTTGATCGTAAATGGTACTGGTTGATGGGTAATAAAAGTATGCAGTTACATGGTTAAGGTTGGATCATATTTGCGCATTCTTCAGTGCTGCTTCATTGAGTAGGCTGAATTGGATTTGCTATTGAAGGCTCGGAGTTGAAAAAGAAATAAAAAGTTTATCGCTCTTTTGCATTGCTCAGAGTTGTATGAGTTGTGAGAGAGGCTTATTAGTTATCCAACTCGTCCAACTCCTTTTTTGATCTGTGGAATATGAATCATCCATATGTTAGCGAAAATATGGTCAAGATACTGAAGGCAGAGTCATGTCCTCGGGAGATGAAATAAGATGATTTTTCGAATATTGACGCTGGTTTCGTCTATTTCATGTTAAAACATATCCACTGTTCTAAATGTTATTATTTCTTAAATCCAGCACGGATGGTGAAGATTCTGTTGATTGTTTGAACCTGACGTTACTGTTCGGCCTTGATGTCACTTCACTTTTTATTTTCTGGAATAACAGGTGGTGAATGCTGTAGTGAAATATTGACGACGACTTTAGATATTTATTTTGTGCATGGTGGTGACGAGAAAATGAATACGCATACATTTATTTCCTTCTGAGGTAATTCGGCCCATCAGTGAAAATTAGCTATACCTAACTACCTACAGGGTTTTCGGATATTCATCTAACAAGTATCTGGAGGCCCAAAGTAAGCATATATATGTCAATGATAAGAGCCTATCTCCGTCGTTTTGTCACAGAGATATGGACGGAATAAGTTGGAAATGCGTGCGAATTATTCATCTCCCAGGCGTTATGGAAAAATCAGACCTAACAAGCGCTGCCTACTACTTAATTATGGCAATGAAATCAATCGAATATCGTCCCGTCTCTTTATTATTTAAATGCGAAATTATCAGTTCCGTAGTAAAATTCGAACGAGGAATCGGCTGTTCGTCGTTCCCGATGAGACAACATCGACGGCGGGCAGCAGACGGCGATCTCAGGTAAAATCATTCATGCTACAAATTGGAATAAACATAATCGTGTGTTTTTACGCGCTGGATTAGGCCAAGGTGTGTCCAAAAAGGAAAATAATTTACCTGACCGGATCCTTTACAATAGCTTTTCACGCACGGCTTAAACCTTCATTGAATGAAGCGTCGTGAACCCATGTAATAGTGGTGCGCGCGAAGTCACGACGAGAGCTAGACTTGGAAGTTGGTCTTTTTATGGAATTTTTTGTCTAGACTTCCAAAAGATTCATATCCCTGTAATAAAGCGACCGACAAAGCAATTCCTTCTCCTGACAAGTATACATACCACCTCCAGAAGTTTGTCGCTCGCATTTCCGAATTTCCAGTAGTAGGAAAAATCGATCTCGCATTTTAGCTTCGACATGACCTAATTATGCAACGCCAAGAATTGTAGCGACCCCTATTTCGACTATAAACGCCTCATACAGATATTCTCAGGTGTAGGTATTGTCCTTTATTTTTTCACTAAATTTCAGTGCACTTGCATGTGCTCCTAAATTGCGTATCATCATGTAGAAAAGAAAAAAAATGTAGCTTTTCTGTGAACTTGATCCGAAAAAAATCGTGTGAAAGGATCTCTTTTCCAAAAAGACCTTTTGAAACTTAAAAAGAAGACGGAAGGGTCTCAGAAGAGCTGCGTCGCTCTATTGACTGCTGGGCATGAAAATGAAACGAGAGCTTGGTCGGATGACTGTTGAGACACTCCGTAATTTATGATCCGCGCGCCTCAGCGTTGCTCAATAAAAGAGGGCGCGGCGAGGATCCTTCCTTTAGAAGTAGTAGTGGAGATGCGTTCCTTGCAGTTGCTGTCGAGGTGAAGAGTCCGACCCCTTCTCGAAAGCGATCTCTCACCCCCGCCAAGTCGCCTCCAGCTGCTCCTGCACTTTAGCCGTCGGAACGCGACTGGAAGCAGCAGGCGTCGGAGTAAAATAGCAAGATGTTAGTCGCCTGCTGCTCTTAAATTGCGAGCAACTTGCCCAAAAGCCTCGAAGGTGTGTAGAACATGAAATAATCATGGTATTAAATAATTAGCAATACAATGTCTGGGAAATTCATTGAAATTTGGAGATGTTTGAAGTGAAATCCTCAAAAATATACATCATCAATGGTTACGAAACGTTAATGAACGATCGTTTGTGGGGGACATCAATGGTGGAATACGGTGTTGTTAATTTTTTTGCAATCATCGATGTGATTATTCCATAAAAGTTATTGTGTTAAATAGTTTCGTAATCATGATGAAGCATGTTGTCATTAATCTTTGAACAAACGTTCAAATACTTAAACTCGGATGACTGCATGGTGATGGTGCCAGTGAGTGAGTACTCTCTAATTAGTGAGTTTGGCACAAATTTTTATTCGGATACGTTGCCTTTGCTGAAAGTTTTACCTGTGTCGAGGCATTAAAATTTATGCCTGATAAACCTTGAAGCGTTCAAAATCCATAGCAATCCTGATCATGAAGTATCTCGGAGTCTTGCGACGTACATCAACTAATAAAATGTTACTTGGACTAAAAATGTGATATTTCACAATTTCTCTCTCCATAAATTAGCAAATTTCCCCTTTTTTAGATTTCCAAATGTCTCTTAGCATGTCCTACCGTAATGGAAAGGATTTATGAATTGTATTGCATTCGCTCTCCATGCTTGTTGTTACCCCACACCATATAGGTACGTGGCATTGAAACAACAATCTCTGCTTGCTAATGATTAATAAGATATTTTCCGAATGGTTAAATATAAATATGGAAATCTATAGTTAAAATTGCTTACGCATTTATTTTATGTTTAAAATAGTATTTTGGCTGTAGTGGGGCATGAAAGTAGTTTAATAGAATTGAAAGTATCTTCTAAAATCAAATTATTTTAGAATTTCTTTTTATCGTAATCAAAAGTACCGAATATACCAAATAAATGCGTCTATTACACTTCACTGAATTTGCGCACATTGAAATGAAAACAGATTGGAGAAATCATGAATATGGCATCCTGAAAAGAAAAATTAATATATTTACTTTAGTTTCTTAAAGCTGAAATTTAATCTTGGGAAAAGGTTGATAAAAGGACTGAAGCATTCCAAGGGCATTTCTGAGAAAAGAAAATGAAATATGCTAAAAATATATTTCAGAGAGAAAGAGGCAGGCCGAATTTAGGTAAAGAATTCTGTCATTGGATGAGGAATGTTGCATAATGTACGTGGAAATGGAAAAGGATTTGAAAATTGTAATTTAATTGGGAGCCACTCAAGGATAAATAATTAAATATAAAAACCAAAGTAGTTGAAAATAATATTTTTGAGAAATAAAAGCTCTCTCGGATCGCCAATCAAATTTGAAAAGCTCTACTGAACCTTTCATTTTATCATGGCAATTAGAGTTTTAGATTGATTAATTTATTTCCTCTTCTAATCATTTGCCATTTTCCTTACCCATTATTCCGCGCCTCGGAATGGCAACGCCGCACAATCAGGTAACCGTGCATGTATCGTTGCCCTATAATGTTGTAATGCAAGATTTGACGCTCTGTTACATTTGAGATGACAAAGTCTTAAATGTCATTTACAACTCTGAGGGAATGAATGCAACTAAACTAGTAAATGGTCTGCAATTTTTGTTCTGGATATTTTGACTAGACAATATGGACATTCATAAAACTAATGCGCGACACATAATTTGACAACTATCTGAAATGATTTTACTTTCAGATATAGGTGGAGACAAAGTGTCCACGAAAATGAAAATAATTAGCCATACCTGACCGGATCTTTTACAACGCTCTTCTATTAGAATTCGTGGCAGATCACCCCTATTTCTTTAACTGGGACAACGGTATAAAGCAATAAATTTACATTTTTATTTATTTATATTGTCAAATTAAACAATCAATGTTTAAATTGACGAAAATAAGCTAATTATACATTTTAGTTTCGAACGAAAAAGTTGGGGAAAACATTATCAATGCATTTATATGCAATTTAGCCATTTCTATTATTTCAGAAGTCTCTTTCAGATGAATTGGTTATCAAATATGAAATTTTTAGATTTTAAATATACGATCATTGCATAAAAATAATTTGATTCGTCTATAAATCTTCTCATAGGAGTAAATAAATGTAAAGAATAAAATTAAATTTTAATGAATCTATAACTGAGTACTTGTAACCAGTAATCACACTCTCGTGCAAGACCAACTTCCTCTTCTATGTATCAGGATCCATGTATGTATTTCGAGGATCTGGGAACTGGGAATTGAAAAAAGAAAAAAAAACCCTCTGTTTACTCTGCATTCGAATGCACATGGGAATTTTACAGTCAAGTTCGTTCCCCTTTCTCTAAATCTCCTAAAACATCCCCTTCCTCCCTTTGAAAGCCGTTCTACTCGACTCCCCCCCCACGCAGTCATCTTTCTCCCTCGCGTCGCCTCTTCCTCCCGCCATTTACAAATTATTTCTCCCTTGCCAACCACCTCCCGCTTCTAAAGTTCCGACCCCTTTTCCCTCCCCGGGTGCTACTCCGTCCTCGCGGACTCCTCGGTGGCTTCCTCGACACCTTTCTTAGGTTGTGCTAAAGGCGGTTGCACTGAGATACCCTCCCTGAGGGGGTTGGAGGTAAAAGAAATATCCGTTTTTTCCGCACTTTTCATTGGTCCCGTAATTTAGCATTCTGATTCCTGCTATCATTTTGTCCTCATAGGAACGCAACAAATTTTGCAACGATCTAAATCATTCATAAAGAAACATAGTTCTCCTTTTAAAAATTGAAAGCGTCATAATGAAGCCTTGAATCATCTATTACGCCTTTAAAGAGTGCACACGACATTGCTTTGTCCCGGTGTATACATTCCTTCCCTGCAGTCCTATGTAGGAGGAGTTTAATAGGAAATGAGCATCATTAGCAAGCAGCGCATATACTGCATTCATGCCGCATCTCTCTCCATCCTCGTTGAAATCTTCTAAATTTCTATGCAAAGGTCGCTGTCATAAGAATGTGCTGCTGAAATTATTTGTATTAATTTTCGTCTGTTAAACAACATCAACCACAACTAAAAGCCGAATATTAGCCGAATACCCTTTTGGAGCCACCGTGGGTAAAACGGAAGAGGAGACATCATAGTCTCAATAGGTGGTCTTCGTAATTCTTTAGTAAATTTAGTCCATCAAAAAGAAGTGCTAATTTTAAGTAAAATCAAATACTGGATTTCTATGCATAGTACATCAAAAAAGTATTTAACGCTGGTTTTTCCATATTGGTTCGGAAGCGTAGCTTGAAATATTACGCGGCTTAGGAGAAAATCGGCTTTGTTGTACTTATAATTTCCCTACCATTCCAAAAAATAAATATGTAAATTGTGCTCTTATGGTCTCATAACTATGGAGCGATCCCTAACCTTTCATCGCCAACATACAACATGCCCTTTTTGTCGGGACATCATATTTACTATCGTAGATTTTCCAATGCGATGAGACTGCCAAAAGCAAAACCAGTACAGTGGCATGGAAGTTAATGCAAAAATTTCGTTACTAGTGATTTGAACGTTAACTGAAGGGCAATGTTTTTCTAATTTATTCAGCGTTCTTGTCCAGTGATGTGAATCTCGAACTTGGCAGCGCTTCAATATTTCATTGTTAAAGCGTTCCAAAGCGCCTGTACGACGCGGGAGATTACTACTAGTCTGACTTGGCTTTTTCTTTTTCATGTAAGTTGTTAGGAAACTTCATCCAGTCTTATGTATTTTATCATGATTTGTATTAGAATTTCTTAATTTTAAAATCCTTTCTTCACTAGCCCCAACTTAGAACCATGGATCATCACAGAATCTTTAAACAAATCCCATCTCTACGCTTTGAGGCACCACCTGTGGCTTCCTTAGTTTTGCCCAGGAATGTATCCACCAAATACCTTTGCATGGCGTCCCTCAAACCTATCTAGAGTATGTACACCAGCATAGTTGTTTCTTCAGTTTTAATAAACCTCGGGAGAACGCACTTACACAAACAGTCATATTCAAGATTTGGAAAGTAATTAAGCCAGGGTACATTGCAAGCAATGAGTATACTTGAAGGTTTATGTGAATGCTACTTGTTATGCATGCAATGTTAAGTATTCACTGCAAATTTAGTACATTATATTTACATGTAAGGGCTAAAAATATTATGATATTTACCCCATTAGAACTTTAAAATATTCTTGCAAAAGCATTTTCGAGCATTTATGCATCGGCCAAAATTATTTTTATTTAAATTATTAATTTTTCTTTCATTTTTTAGCCAGATGAATTTTTCGATACGAGCAGGCACCTTTTAAGTTACGTGTTGGAATGAAATCGCTCTAAGCGTATTCCTTTGAGCCTGTTTTATTTAACTAAATGTTGGTAGTAAAAATCTCCTAAAACAGTTCATACCATTTCATTTACCACTCATGAAAAGGTATGATCCTAAGGTACGATGCTGGAAAAAAGGATGATATGCGCCTTATGTCACTCATTTATCTTGGCACCTCAGGCGAAAGGTGAACAACCAGTTGTGACGTGCATTTCCGGGGGTTCCACTATAAGGAAAAAAATCAGAGACGTCAGAAACTGGTTTTGGATGAGGACGGATTGGGAGGTTTATGGGCGTTTGGCTTATTAATAATCAAATGTGTTCTTCGAGAGTGGAGACGTTTATGATATTACTTAATAAGTAGCATGCAGGTGTAGGAGGAATGAAGATGCTTATTTTGTTCCATCCATGTTGCCGATGGCCATGAAAAATTTAAATTAGATAAAAGTAATTGAATTAGGCTTGATTTGTGGTTGTTCTCGCTATCCATGTTGAAAGAAAAGTTACAAATATCTTCTTTTCCTTTTTTGATATTTGAAATTGAATTAAAGCCTTTAAGTAACTTCCGTTTGATACGGATATATAATATTGGAGAGAAAGAGAAGGAAACAGTGATATGATCGCAGTCCAATCACTATTAAGAATTTAAATTTAATTAAGCATCTTAGGAACATCCGTTTCTGCACGGAATTGTAAACATTGAGCAGAAGGAAATAGGAAGATAGAAATTATCAGCACATTAGGATGATTATTATTATTAATCATATTAATAATCATCAGACACTGTTAATACGAATAAGGTCACCAGTAGAATTATTGCTGATGAAACTGGTCGTTGATGAATTGGTTTGCGGAATTCCGGTGATCTCTTTCAGGAAATTGTTTTAATTATTATAGCACAGAATTCTCTTAATACAGAAGTTTTCTGGCATTATTGTGAAGTTTCAAATATCCATCCACCAATTGGTAATTATTGCAATTTTTTTATACCAGGATGGAATTTTATCATGAAGAACCTAGATGAATACAGGAAGAGGCTTAGAAATATTACAGGTGTTCATTTCATCTTATTCCACCCCAAAAGTTCTTTAATTTTTGAGAATGACTTCTGTGGGAGGAATATCATCTATTTCAAACATGCTACCGATCACCGTGAAAGACTGGAACTGAATTGAAACCTTTGAGTACCTCCCGTTTATAAGGAAACATAAGAGTAAGTTTTGGGCAGAAGGAAAGGGAAATAGTAAAGTAATTATATCCATATCCTTGTCAGGGTTTTAAATTGAATTAACGCTCTTAGTAGCATCGGGAAGGAAAGGGGAAAAAATGAACAGGATAATACCATATAAATGTAAAAGACCATAAATACAATTTCCCCGGCTATTTTACAAATAAATGTGCATGAAGTGGAATCTGTTGATTTCTCCGAGAGTAAAAAACGCTTTTCATAAAGGAAAATGCTGACCAGTAGCACTGAGATTATCCATTATCTTCCCCGACTACAAAAACGCTGAACTGAAGACCGATTAAGTGCTAATGCGGTTGATTGCCAGGCCGGCTTAATAAGGATAGCCGCATGTCAAACAAATCCTGAGTTGTAGTCGTATTTCAGGAATGTGCTTAAACTGTTAATTGAATCGACGATTCACACAAAATCAATTACGCTGACAATTCACCTCGATGGGCGACGGGTCTTACAATTAGTAAAGAAAAGCATCATTGCTCCCAGCGTGATGGGTCGTTCCTCATCCCCCTCGACTCCGCACTATTAAATCATGCCTCCTCCCCTTTTCCGCGCGCCTCTCGAATCGGTGCAGATATTCTCTCCGTTTCGAGAAAACATGTGCACCGATGCTAATTCGGTCTTGCTTTCCCCCATCCTCCCATTCGGCCCCTGCTTCCCCTCGCCCTCTCCTTCGTCCACTTCCCGCCTCCTCCACGGTGTATTTTACCCTGCGGAGAAGCATCCGCGATGGGAGGGGGAAAGAGAGGTCTGTCACCAGCACCACGCACCA
>LYUA01000275.1:827532-840050 GCA_002093875.1 Calopteryx splendens | reverse complement strand
CACCTACCAAACCGACCTTCAGGTTGATTACTGTGATTTTTTTTAAAGTTTACCCAATGCGGAATTGTTGCATGTACAGAATTGTTGCAGGACTCCGTATTGATCCATCTGCCACTCATAGGGCCGACATGGTAACTGTTTTCGCTCCCGAACAGCGTAATCCAGCTGTAATGAAAATACAACAGGGAAATCTGAGTATTGAAAGCCGATGGACAGGTGCCAATTAAACAACGGGAATCCATTTCCATTAATCACTTCTAAAATAGTGGGCAGAGTCTTAAAACTGGTTCGCTGAATCCCAACCCATCCAGCTATTTTACCAGGCGTCTGAAAATGAGATAACAACAAATGAAGAACATTCATCAAGGGGCGGGTGCGAAAAAAACCTCGACTTCTCCAAGGACACGTTCGGAAATAATACTACAGCAGCGCCGGCACACCACTAGGACGAAGTAGGGAGTTTGCGGAGGAGGGTAGAAGAGGGAATAGGAAGGACCACCATACTAAAAATTCAAATATGAAAGTTTTGTCATATTGAAGAATACAAAGAAAAAAACTTTGGCGAAACTGAAAAATTTTATATTTTTATGGAAGATAAGGTGCGAAGTTCAGCTCGAGCGTCTTTCACGCTCACTCCATGAAACGTCTGACTGACTGAGTTCCTCGTGATGCAGTATATATTTGAAGACAGCCGCGATCCCTGTCACTGATACCTACTGTGAGAACAGGAGAATTAATGCTTCGCTGTATATTAACGCATATTATTATTGACGCAGAAGTTTGAGGTTTTGTTTTTATCCAATTGCAAAATTTCACGTGACGTCTTTACATGCATGTTATACTGTTTCTTTTTAATCGCCATATTTGTGGAGTACTTTCACTATGCTGGAAAATATGGAAAGAATTCTTTGTTGAGCATGAGCTTAATTAATATTCACTTAATTGGGAATTTGTCGCAAAGTTATTAGCCAAATTTTGAATATAATTTTTGTATTTACATTATGAGACAAAAAATATATTTTGGACTCTGGGATGTATTTTGTTATTGATTCATTATAAATACTTTAATCCTGGCTCAGTATAATTTAAAATGGGTTAACAGCTTGTAACCAAGTCTTGCTCGTCTAATAAAAGCCAAGTTATTAATTTTCAGTCCAGAAACAAGCATTCCAGAGGGTGTTGGGATAAATAAATTTTAAACATGACACATTTTTCGCGTCTGTTTGATGAAGTAGATAGCAACTGATTCATAGAGTTGTGTAGCATTTTAAACATCGATTCTACCCTTCCTTCGTCAAAAGTCTTTCCCTACTTTGCATGTGTCTTCATGCCAAAACGTATCTGAAACCTCATTCTCGCGATTCAGAACCAGGAATTTTTGTAACTTTCTCAGCTTTGATGGTTTCAGTGTCTGTAATAAGAGTTATATTTTCCCTAACTCAGTCCAAAGAAGTGTGCCAAAATTTTATGATAGCGAAACTATTTTATATTGACGTGATAATGAAGCCATGTTAGTGATCGAGTCTTTCCACAATGGGTGCATTTATTGACAACTTTGATGAAAAAATTAACACTTTCATTTTTAATTTATCATGTTTGCTGATACTGAATACGTTTATATGAGTAACGATCGGTAATCATGATGGAATTCTAGATTATGTTAAACAAAATAATGCACTGTCAATTGCAAAATGGTTTGACTCTTGTTAAACATTTAATTGCTATTCACTTCGGATTGAATTTTCATTAAGATTGTCTCCTCAGAACTGTAAATTATTTTTCCCCTATGAAATCGACGTGTCCCCTTAGTAGATAGGAATTTCGCACGGTCGTCCTTCTTGGTCGCCATAAAAGTCTCGGGTGCGTAAGGGTGACTTCGAATGACACTGTGGATTTTCTACTTGAATCGGGATAACTCATTTTACATGGAAATATCAAAACTATCGTTTTTACATAAATAAGCCTCAACGACTTAATTTTCCAAGGTCAATTAGGAAAATGTCAATCAGTAGAGCGTAATGCCAAGTCGAGAAGGTGTTGATAAGAAAAACGTTTTCGGCGCAAGAATCTGATCTTCATAACTATTCGGAGTGCAATAAATTACAGAACAATAAATTGTGTGAGAGTTAAACAAAACTTTTGGTGTTATTTACACCCAAGCATAATAAATCAAAGGCCAGTTAGACAACAACGGCCTCACCTATTATCCCCATTATTCCCGAGAGATCAGGAAAAAGAATTCGAATCGTTCTCGTAAAAAGCGTCACCCCCTCCTCTCCTCGGCTTATCATCATGTTGAAAATACCGATCCAGGACTTCTTCCAAGTCACTCGGGTAATATCTTCCATTTGCATCAACCCCGTCCGTATGTTCCCTGTGGTCCCCCTGATGGCTGGCGCCCCTTTGCCCAACCCCCTCCACAAACCACCCCTTCCCCTGTCTCAGAGCAGCAGAGATCGCGATATATATCACTGTCTCTCGGCCTAAAACTTTCTCACCCAAAGCGCTATAATTTATCCTTCTTTGCCCAACTACCCACCCACCCTTCTCCCCGTTTTGCTGCCAGAGAATTTCGTTTCAAAGGCAAGAAATCTGGGGAGTCGGACAGAGAAAAGGCAGAACAAAGGATTTTAAACTAAAAAAGGGCTTCTTTTCCAACCGCTTCATCACCCGTTTTTAAATTCCTTACTCTATTATCGTCAATCATAAGCCTGCTGATGCTATTGCGTGTGCAGAACCGACCCTAAAGATGAATTATGCGTGGATTTCAAGAGTTTTCTTCCTTTAGCTAACTTTTAGACTGAGTCCATATTCGTTGCGTGCTTCCCGTTTAGCTCAATGACTTTCGTTTCCCTCTCGAAAGGATGATACTATCATTGTACAATTGTGGGAATCATAGAAATTTCAAATTAAATATTGCCGTAGCAGGAGGGAACCATTACCCTCATTAATTATTTACATATATACATGCAGAATTTTAGATAATTAAATAATATGTTATGTTAATAGTTTTGATTGTTTCCAAGGATTTCTGCGACATGTGTGTGTATTAAATTTAGCAAGCAAAAAATTAGGACGGTGTAAAAATTTTCTTCCATTTCTTCATAGATGTTACGTATTTTGCATGGATTAAAACCTTCTACATTGACGTCTTTTGATATTTTACGCACCAGATTCAATTTATACTAATGGTAAAGACTCAGTGCCATTGCCGTATCTAGAAAATCAAATCATCATGTACAATTCACCATCCGAAGGGTTTTAGCCATTATATGAGTGTAATGAAATTATGCGATACAAGCATAAGTCACCAATGAAATTATAAGAGAAACTGGCTCTTTGTCAAATAAATCCATTATTGTCAATAACATCTACAACGTCCCGTTTAGCGAGAAGTTGGCTTTTTGCGCTCTCGTTGCGACAGTTTCTGTGGCCTTTGAACTTAGAAACTAAGGCATTCTATGTTTTTCCGTTACTCTAATTGCGGATCCAATAGGAATTCCGTCACAATAAATTTTTCCATGATAGCATTTTAAATAAATGGAATTAGTGAACTTTCATCAAGTTGCTATCGAGGTCCATGGTTCAAGCAAGTGTGACCGATTTAATTTCATATCATTTTTTGCTACATTCTATTCAACTGCAGTTATCAGTAAAAAATCTTTCAGTAGTACGGTGCCATAGTAAATAATAAAAAAGAGCATTCTTCTTGTCGAAGTTTGGACTTATGGGGATGGATAAAGCTAAGCGTCTTCGTGGTCCAACGGCGTGCGAAACTCACTGAAATTCACACATTCAGGATTGTGTGGAAGGGAATCTTTTCCCAGAAATCGCTGGTCCCTCGCAAATCACGGCTTGTGCTTAGCAGGGGGTGGCCGATGGAATCAGAAAGATTTAAGGCCGAAAACCCTTGGTCAGTAGCCGAGCGCTTTGGTCACAAGGATGCTGCACTAACCTCGATGGTTAATTAGAGCGTGGAACGTCCAAATCCCAGGAGTTTTCGTAGAATTTCCCTCTCCTGCATCTATTTTCACCGTTGGTGTGGCGACACTCGGGGAAGTATAATGTAGTTGCAGTTAAAGCGCGTGGAGTTGTGTTGCGGGCGTTTTTATGCGCCGTACACGTGTTTACACCACTGTTCTCCGTCGATCTCAAAGCCACTCCCACCGACTTTTATTTGCTGCTTCATTTTTAAGAGTTACCATTAAGTATCTCCTTCTCCTGCCGTCCTATGTCCTTCTCTCTCTCTCTCTCTCTTCTCTCCCCCTCCCACTCTCCTCGGCCTTCCCTTCGCTGCACGGAGGAGAAGAAAGGAGAGAGGGAGAGAGTGAGACTCTCCCTTTTGCTTATCACCCGAAAGATTTATAACCGTTGACGCCCTATAGTTTTGTGGGCCGCTGTGGAGTTCTGTGGAGAAGGAAACCCGGGAAGAAAACCAGTTCCGTTGAGAACTCGGCTCAGTTCTTGAGCCCAGTTTAGTGTGTTTTGAGCGGCCAATTGTGTGTGTATCTGTGTGTGCTTGAACGCCTGTGGGAGGAGGGGTGGAAGGGAAGAGAGCGAGATAAACTTCCGCTCTTTGACACCCAGTGGAGGTTAGGAATCGAAAAATGCAAATCCTGTCCTCAATGTGTCGTCATCCTTCACGAGAACGGCTTTTGAATGACCCACCTTCGTTAGCCTAGTATTTATTACCTACTACCTATGTATGACCTATTACCTTATTCATTAAATGGTGTGACAATATATGCATTACAGTTCCGTCAGACATAGGCTTTCAACGTGACATTTTTCCTCCATTAGCATTGATTGCATGAGTAATTTCTGGCTCAATTAAAAATTCATGCAATTCAGACTCATAAAACTTCAAATTTGGCACACTTGTTAACTTTTGATGTCCATAAATCATATATTTTTCATTTAAAAAAATTTAATATTTCTATCCCTAATATATATTTATTATAATTTTGAATGACATCACTTTCAATTGAAAATTTACCGCTTGACTTTTGGAACAGTAGATGTTCAAGCTGTAGCGATATTTCATGCGAGTAATTAATGCAAAAAAAATCGTGTCTCGTTTGAAGGTTAGTTGCCAGTTTTTCTGTATTCTTCACAATCGTGTCTGAAAACATTTTTGAAGCTTGAAGTTAAAGCCCAATAGTTTTTAGGAAGAGGAGAACAAATTTAATGAGCGCCCCGGAGTTGCGTGGTTTCCCATTGTTTAGAAAGATCAGCTACGGACCAGAGGGTCTTTGGTTCAAATTCAGGTGTTGCCTTCGATTAGATGAAGTCCAAGCAGTGTGATAGTGAGTTTGGTCTGAACACGGAATAGTGGGAAAGGAACCGGGCCCCCAGCCATGGATGAATTTCACATGCCGAAGGGATAAATATGAGGTGAGGTCCAACCTCACATATTATAACACCCTCGGGTTGAATGGTCTGCTATTGTTGGCATATATATGACATTGGTTGGCATGTATCTGATTAAGAACAATTGGATCGCTTAAGCATAGTGGCATGAACGTTTTTTTTTATTTTTTAATTTTCACCGCATAACAGGTATATTGAAAGAGTACTCTAGTAGTAGCAATATTTACTCTATGGCATAACTGGGGTTCCAAATGTCACTATAATATCTTATAAAAAAATTAAAAAGGGTAAAGTATTATTATACAGAGTTAATATATGCTAATATTTATCATGAAGGTGTAGCGTACTTCCAACACCTAAGTATAGATCCTTAATGTGGTCATCCAGTAAGTCATTGTGTATACCCATTTATTTATCTTTAATAGCACTTAATTTTACCACAATGACATGGTAAACACGCAATTGAGAATTTTCAAATGAACAGTAAGAATACGAATCTTCAAATTCGTATTCTTGATGTGTGAATACGTGGAAAAAAGTTTTTTATGCATTTGTTGACCATTTTATTTTATATGAAATGAGAAATTGCAGTTGTCATGAAGTTGAAGTAACCCTGATGCGAAAATAACGTCAGGCGTTATTTTATAGTATCTCTGCATAACAATAAAATAAGGTAAAAGAGGAACTTAGTTTTTGGAATTTTACAAAGTTCACCCCTCCTCACCTTATTTACTTTCATCTTGAGGCATACTCTTAACACCAATAAAAAGAGATTCCTTTGGTACATCCTTTTGGACTGATTGAGTCTCAATAATAAGACATATAATAATACTGTTATAAGACAATTGTTATCTTTCAATATCCAGCCTTGGTATTGTACCTAATCTTTTATTCAGTTTTGAAGCAATCCATAATGCGTGAACATAGCCGTCTGTTTCAACAGCATAAAGAACTTAAAAGTACAATATTTTCTAAATGAAGAGCAAAATTTCAAAACCGTCTCGTGACATAGCCAACACGTAGTTACCTCAAGCAATAGACGAAGAAAATAATATAGAGGACTGATTATCAGTTCATCCTAAAGAAAGTTCTTACTTGAGTACTTTTCAAGTTAGGTTCTCCCTACATCAGTGAAGTCGAGGAGACTAGGATTCGCTTACATCTGATTAAGAACAATTGGATCGCTTAAGGCTAGAAATAAATATTATGGCTTATTTGGTGACAAGATGATTTGAATAAACGAATATATAGCTTGCACAAACGTTCTTAACGTTATTTTTCATGTGCAGCTTTTTGTAAATTTATAAACTACTTAAATTAACAATTTGGTAATGAACTACTTGAGTGAACTATTGAGAGTGATATTTTTTAATGAGTGATGCCCTTTAATTCATTGGAAATGGTATTCTCAATTTTGTGATACGAGTGAAACTACATTATTTTTTGCTTTTAATCATAGGAGGTTTTTTCTTAATCTCAAATCGTAAAATGTTAGCTGTAGCAGTATATTTGGGTTCAGATGATTTATTGGTATAATTAGCACCTTACTATCCAATCTAAAGCATATCCCTGGAAAAAACAACGTACACGTATCCGGTCGTCATCTGAGTTCGCCAAATCAGCTATTTATGGGTTAGCCTAGCATCAGACTCTAAGAGGAAGTAATTGTAAGTCAGCACTTCTGTTGAAAGCACAAATGCAGAGAGATATTTATTTATTGTGGGTATTTTCTGGTTTCCACGAATGGAATAGCGTAAGAGTATTTCCTAATTTCTGATACGGTTAACGAGAAAAATAGAACGCACTCGTTGGAACATAGCGATAATTTGATTTCTATCTCGTGGTAACCTTGAAGAATCTGCACCTTAGGGAATATGCGCGTATTCTAAGGTGCTTTCCTAAATCTAAACCGCTAAGGAGACTGGGAACAATTCGCCGTAAAGTTTGCCAATCTGCCATCTTTGCCATTTTTCACCTTGAAGGTTCTTTGTGTATCGTGGAATATTTCATATCTTATGCATAGGAAAAGGGTGATTCATTTTTCAGCAGTTTTTAAAAAGTCTTTGGCGTAACTCGGAAATCGGGTTGGCTCAACAACTTTGACCACGAAAAAAAATACGAAGAAACCTGAGCATGATCGAACAATATTTAAGAGCATTGGTGCATCTCGGCCAAAGTTATTAATTTAAAAGTTTCACATAAAAGGTGTCAAAGAACCTTAATGGTACAATTTAAAGGAAACTTCCTTTGCACCTTTAATATTGGTTCACCTTATTCTTTCGTTTGAGCCCATTTTCGACTTTCTACTTGCATTATAAATTTACCGGGATCTCTGCATCGTAGGATTATTTAAAACTAATTATTCTTTTTAATGTAATATTCTCATCATGCATGGACAAGCATGGCGAAAAGAAGATGAAAGTGCAATCTGCAGAGGAATGAACTCGGAAATTTGACTTGAACATCATTTATTGATCACCAGCCTCCTTTTTTTCAGAAAGAAAATCTGAATTGTTATTTCGACGTAAATGTGGGAGTTAGTTTAATTCAGGATTTCCAAATACGTTGTGTCATTTCTGCTGCAATGTGCATCAAATATTGTCATTGTTCCCCTTCTCAAGGGTACTTTAGTGATAATAGAACCCCCCCAGTTCAGCTTTGATAATGGGTTCTAAAGCTGAACTGGGAGTTTCTATTATCACTAAATATACTTTAAATGAAGAGCAATGGCAATATTTGATAACGGTGGTCGACACTTGTACGACATATATATCATGCATACATGCATATAAAAAATTGTTGAAAAATTAATCACTTTAGTGTACATACAAGTCACTTTTCGCTGGCTAGGTATTATGAATCTGTTGTCGTTTTAGGATCTTCAAAAAAGAAAATTATTCTCCAAAAGAAATAAATAAGTTAGTAGTTCAGCGCTCTACCCACTGGACTACCACGTATTTTTTTATGAAATGAATAGCTGATAAATATTCGGATTAAAGGTGAAAGACATGTGTTACTTCCAATGCTCAGACAATACATCAAATTCCTCTCCTATTTAATAGTCACATCGATTAAAGGGAAAGGAAAGAATCCAGACTCATAGTTAGAATCGTTAGTTTTATGATTGGATAATCCCTAGGACAGTCATTCGAGCTATAACCTCTCTGCTTGTTAGTTCATTCGTTTCCAGTAATAATGGGTTTCATTTAAAAATTGTTACGGTTTTTTGCATCGTTTAAATTGCGTGTGGTTTCTTAAAGAGGTTAAAGAATGCCCCATTCCAAAATTCAAAGAATAAGTGTAATCCATTAATTAATTTCCTATTTAATTAATAAATTTAAAATCCATCTGCTTAATTACATAAATACAGAACGAAGAATATTATACGCACCTAAAAGCCTCTGAGTCAGGAACTATTTTTAAGTGTTTATCTTAGCATAAAGTTAGCGAATCAATGGGATGATTCCCGTTTTTTGCATTTCACGGAAGAATTATTGTATATATTTTTAGCTCATTATCGTACAGGATTAAATTCTCATTCATTTTTTGTTAATTAACAAAATGTGAAGCAACGCATCTCAATATTAGTCTTTTTTTACTCAAATATGTTGATAATCCTGTTTGTTCTACCGTTTTCAGCATTTCTTAACATTTATCAATGTTATTCATTATTTATTTCGGACCCATTTATCAAAGATACAAGTCAATTTACAAGGCCTCATATTTCACTCATTAAATAACAACTAATGAAAAAAAATCTTTTCCAGTAATTGTCGTGTTATGTGGTTTGGAAAGTTTTGCATTGCAATGTAAGATTACTTTTTTTGTGCATCTAGACTTATTATTCCAAGTCACTTTACATTAGCAATCGTGACCATCAATCACTTTAACAAACAACACGTCTCCTTAACAGCTTCACCTCCGCTTTTTTACTTGATATTAGAGAATGGTTGGACAATATATGCATCATATACTGATGGATGTTTGGTCGTGATGTTTGATGTTTGGTGATATGTTGGGCATATTGCTGGATGGTTGGAGAATTTATCAATTCCCAAACTATCAGTGATTCTTCCAAGAAAAACCAAACCAAGCAATATTTGTCATTTTATGTTGGCTGAGTTAATGCTCCCAAAAAACAATCAAGTGAGAAATGTAATCTAACATATTCTACGTTACCCTCTTCCACTGATCGTCCACGAAATTTACTATCACAAACAGTTGACTTTTGTAAGCCGCTCGTCGTTTATCAGTGTTCATACATGTAAAAATTCTTTCATACACCAATGACGTTTATATTTATGATTTATAGCTGAAATTCCCGTTCACTAACAGAAGCTTCTCTTCTGCCGAGAAGAAAATTGTGACACACTCTCATTTTATTAAACTTAAGAATACACTGTGCTGATTTCGCGCTAGATGCGCGCATGATCCCTTACTTACTCGAGCTCTTCCACAGTTTATTCTGCAAACAAGGACACGACAATTTTCTAAAATGCGCTCCGATTATTAATTTGTCGTCTACCACCTTAAATCTCGTTCTTGATTTGATGATGTACGCCAACCAGAAATAGCATTACCGTACCGTGAACACTTTCATACCCATCACTCACAAGAAAAACAACTTCATTTCTTCCAGTTCCTGATCCTTATATCTCAATACCAAAGCGGAAAAACTGGCAAACAGAAACAAATAGGCATTTTGTATTCGTTCTAATAATACCCAATGCCTATTTATTGCGATTGGTTATTGGAAAATATCTGCGATCAATTTATTTGGATTTAGACCTATATTTTGTTCAGCACGCATAAGTTCTAGCATATACATAATTGCATAATTACATGTACATAATTGATGTACATAATTAATGTAATGATGTAATTAATGTACATGATTGATGTAGTAAGTCCTGTACAAGAAAGGCTAGTCTTACTGCTATGCAGCGAAACGGTTGAAATGCGAACAAGATATAAATCATCACTAAACTCGCAACAGTTCAACGGGCCTTCCTTGGCTCTTCAAACGTATCTTGAAGATTTCAACTTATTTACCAATTTTCGATCTATCTTGAGAATGGTAGGGGAAGACAGAAGGCTTTTAAGATAAATCCAAAGAAGGAAGGAAAAGAGGATGCAGGACGTGGTGAGTGGCGATGGATTGTTGAAGACAGTGATAAGAGGGGATAATGTTGGTTGGCTGTGAGGGAGAGGGAGGAAAGGTTTAGGCATGTTGGATAGAATGAAGGGGGGAAAGGGCGGAAATGAAGAAATGGTATTTGTTGAGTTGATATAGTGTGTTCATCAGAAACCTATCCTAACCGGTAGATTACGAAAAAGATCTAAATTCCCACTTAAATTCAGTTTTACAATGCCTAAGCTATACATTATTTTTATTAACTTGGCATATGGGTGGGTCGATAAAACCGGAATTGACACAAAACTCACTAGATACTTCATAAAACGAGTATTTAATAATGAGCAGAATGAAATTATTGTGGAAATATTGACTACTATCTGTGTTCACTTTCATAATTTCAAACAAATGAAGGAATGAATTGATTGGGGAACTGCGGGAGGTACGTTGAATCAGTTTAAAATCTCAGTCAGCAATTCTCTGTGTTAAGCCGCGGTGGATCACGTGATGGTCGAGCACCTATTATGCCATTTCATTTATTTTTAGCCCAAATAGGTAATGAGTATCATAAGGTCCAATATGTATTTACATTTCCTTATAATTCCAATAGTCGCGTGTGATTGGAAGCTGGGACCAATCTACTCTCGATACATGTTTCATATCATGCACCTACAACATATATGGAGAAGTAGGTATGCATATCGATGTAGCCTTTTTATCAAAACAATCCGTTATCCCAAAAGCGAAAGATTGACATATAGTAAATATTAATTGCTACTCATTTGAATAAATAACCATCGGGCTGTTAAACTTTTTACATCGCTGTAATATGTGTCGAACAAGCAATATTGCCACAAAACGAATTATTCAGAGCCTTATCCAAAGACGGTGAACATTAAAATCATCTGGTTACAGGGAATTAGTTCTGTTGAATTGTTAATTCTTTATTTACTCAGAATAGTCATATGCCATCTTACGGAATTTCAAAGGTGGTTTCCCTGTCGCTTAAATTTCTACTCTCCAGTTTTATAAAGGGTATTTCATGCAAATGATGAAGATATTCGACTGTCGAAATCCACGAGCCTACTATCAGATTTCCAGTAAATGCGTAGCAACTTCAAATATTCCGAGTTAACAGCTGTTCGAAAACGTAAACGGATTGACGGCATATATTGAGAGTTGATGAGAAAAGACCACCTACCCGAGGCGGTGATGTCTTACCACCCCATTCGGTGTGAAGAACATCACCTTTCGAGGTTGCAAAATCGGAACTGAGGTGATGTCATGCCGCCAGTAGAGACTCATCGCCAATGGTGCGGGATACAGAGTACGACCCCTGAGATTCCCGATTCATCACTGCACTAACAATAAGTCGTACGCTGTGCGTTCATTGAAACTCGCACATTTGAGGCAGGGGGTCAGTTCCTATGCATCTGTCTCCTGAGGTTTTCCAAAAGTCTCTCCTAGTCTAGAGCCCATAAATTCACACACCGGGTCACCCGTAACTGAACTAGGGACCCTCCGGTCAGCGGCAGCGGTCGAACGGTTCTTCTCAGCAGGCTACTGTGTTAAAAGTGCCAGTTGACAAAACTCCGTGAAGATACGGGTAGAAATGTCGGACGGCATCATCGTGTGTGGGGGAGTGGGGAGAGGAGGCGGGGATGGGGAGGGTAAAGTACTTTCGGGAGAAGTCACGGAAACAAGAGCAAGAGTTTGGAGTGGGGGAGGGGAGAGTTGTTGAGAAAAAAAATGTAGCAGGGATGAAGAGGGTTAAGAGCGTAGAATTCCTTCCTCGGAGGAGGAGAGTTTTCGGCCACCGGGGACCCCATCCGTGGAAATGAGTGGGGCATCGGATCGCAGCTGAGGCGCGTTGCTGAGAGGGAAGACGGCGTGGCGAGCTCACGCTATTCGTAATAGAGCTGGGGGTGCTGGGGTTGCGTTCTTGTGTTCTGGTGAGAGAGCCTGGAAGGACAAGGGGAGGAAGACTGGTTGGAAGTGGGGGTGTCTCCTCTCG
>LYUA01000275.1:709159-723935 GCA_002093875.1 Calopteryx splendens | reverse complement strand
CCCCCCCTTAGACCCTGGAGGCCTCCCGTACACATGCTACTACTTACTCCGACCCCCGATGGCACCAGCGAGGGAGGGCGCGTGGGTGCTGGTCGCTCAGTCCTGAGGCGACCACCGTTTGCCTTCCCGGGAGCACACCCATCTTGTGGGACAGAGCCACCAAGAGGCAAGGAAGGTTTGAATAAGCGAAATTCATTTTATTCGTTTATTATTCTCCCCACCCCTACCCCCGTCCCCCTCTAGCTCCTAGTCGGTCGAGTCCGGAATCTTCGGTTTCGAAAAGGCAAATTTCTACTTCGTAGTTTCTGATGTCAACGCTCTGTTCAGAGAGTTTGAAGGTGAGGATGTAATTTTGGCCGCATAAACTGTGTAAAGGCGCTCAGATTTGTGCAGATGCTAGGGAGGAAACATTGGGCTGTTGTGTTTTGATGTGAGAGCGTCTCATCCAAAACACGTGAGCAAATCTTCGATTTTTAACACAAAATACACAATAATTTATGCCCTTAATTTTCGTCCCAGGAGTGCGTTCTTACTGCTTATTTGTATGGCTTGATTGCCTTTTTCGCGAACAGATTTACCGTATCAGATTATAAAGATGGCTTTTCACTTGCTGTAATCTTAATTTACTTACTCAACTGTTACGGCGGCACTCTCGCTCTTCCGAAAAGTAAAATAATTTCTCGTAACCCTTCGCTGCCAATGGAAGTAGGTAGGTACATGTATAATATTTTCTATTACTTTATTAATTTTTGTATTACCCTTCCTTTCATCGTGCTTTTTCATAATTCGATGCCTAATATAGTTTGAAATATAAGCGATAATTATGGCAAGAAAACCTAATATTTTTGTAGGGGAGTAAGAGGATCATTTGGAATAAAATCAGTATAGGAATTAAAGCCGACATTATTCTATGAGCCTGCTGGTGCCCAGTACCAGCGCGCAGTTCTACTGCTCATTTTTGCTTTAGTCGTGGTGTTTTTTTTTCCTTTCGAAGGAAAGGATGGATGTAGGGAGCGCCCCTCTCCGTTCCTCCGTTTCTGGTGAGAAGAGCTGAGCGGAGTCTCGTCGGCGGTAATCTTCACCAAGTCTCCCATGACCACTTTTTCTCCTGTTTTTACCTCCGCGTCATCCTCCGGGTAGGGTTTACGTACTATCTCAGCGTGCCCATCGCTGGATTATTTCCGACCCTATGCACTTGTTCCGAGAGAAAACGAAGAATTCTCGGTTAAGAGGGGCTGAGATTTTATCGGGCTTTGACGCCGATCTAGTCCAAGTGCACTTAGGGATTTCCTGAGTGATAAGGAGGTTTTTCTAGTTTTCATTTCCACACTCAGATGCTTTGCTTGCTTGATGACTCCTTGCGATGCCTATATTTGCCTCTCTGGTAGCTTCATTCCTGATAGGAGAAAAAGCTAATTGCGCCTAGTAATATAGCCAGAGCTTACTCGGTCAGTCCACCGGGTAGTGAATTCCGTTAATAACAGGAGATAAACTCGAAACCCAGCGAACAAATGTTTTCCATTCCGGCCACTGATTCCTTATGTGTTTACCGCGGGAAGTGACCTAATCCGTTGAGACTCCCTAAAAGCCTAATTACTTACACATATCCAACAATCGTCTAATTGAATATGCACATTGAACTTGCATATTGCGTTCCTCATTTTTTATACATGATTGCAAAGTGAAAAGGTTACTAAAAGTTACTAAATCCCTGCATGTTGCTCATATATGACAAGGTCGTTCTATCTTCAGAACTGGCATTGTTCAGCCATATAATTCTTTTTTTTCGATTTTATTAGCATTCACCATCCCGTTTACAAAACTATGGTACCAATCACCAATAACCACATAATATTATGGCCAATGGCAGTCTAAATATTTTTGTAGCAGTGAAATTGTTATGAAACGTTGTATTTACTTGTTACGAGACATTTGACTTCGTGTCTGTAATTATGTCAAAATTTCGGATGCTTCGATTTCGGATTTCTATAATGCATTGTGGTCAACGACCGATTTTGCCATCTTTTGTCCTGCTTAAGTCATTCTCGGCATAAAATTACCGTTTCCGTTTACATATCAAGACGAGAGGGCTTTCTGGTCTTTTTCAGATGACGTTAGAAGTGTTGGGGAAGGGAACATTCTCCTTCCTTCACCGTCTTCCTTAATGCTTAGCCATTGGCGAGACACTTAGACAATAGTCGTCCTTGTCAACCAATTTCAACTTCGGCCCCTTTCTTCGATACTTAATAATGCGACATCTTGCGCTTTCCTTCTCCGCAATAGGCTTACTAATTTTACAACGCTGCCAAATTAACCGCGAATTCGGTTAATTATCGGTAGAATGTGGTTGAGCTAACAAATATCATGTCATATCAACAAATATCAAAATTCCTTGTGAAATAATCTGTGTACTGACGTGTACCAATTTATGGCTCTTACATTCTGAAATATATTGAGTAAAAGCATTATAATCAGTAACTTATAATGAACAGTCGATAGATTCTGCGAAAAGAATTGTCAAACAAGAAAGTTGCTTCTTTATTTGTTATGAAATTATTATTAGGTCATCTACGGTTAGGATTCATTTTTGCCACACAACCTCAGCCCTAAAATAACCCTTTCTTCATTTACGCATAATTTCTGAAACAATTTATCACATCCAATATGCCCAATCTTTTCCTCTCCACACCCCACCATGTGCAAAACGTCTTCGCTCGTTTTCCTTTCCGTGGATTTCACGTTTTCCATCCGTTTTGAAATGGCTAAAATTAATACCCAGAATCGGCCAAAAGTAGTGTAGGCTATTCAAGTTGTTATTAAATGGCCGTCACTCGGGAACCAGTTTTTCCCCGAACCTTTATAAGTGCAGAGACGATTCTATTTGACACTGCTTGAGCGTCAAACTGAGCTATTGTTGCTAAAAGCAAACATGGGAACGTCCTAAGGATAATGTGGTTTCATGATATTTTCGATACCTATGGCAGATATACTCGAGTGTAACTACTGCTAATCTACATATTTTCTGTTCATTCACTAGGTAGGTATATTGCTTAAAAATTCAGATTTAACTAAAACTCAATCGAAAAGTTGAAAAGAATGCCCTTAGTTTTCCCTCTATGCGAAACCTCTCGTTTTTAATATTTTCTAGTAGTGTACACAGTTCGGAGGGCCTTAGGGTAGATATAATCACTGACTTATAGCTCTTTCATATTTATCTGCCTAATTTCGTAATAAAAAATATATTATTTTCTTATTAATTGCTGCAATTTTCTGTAGTTTTTCCAAAGAATTTCCTTGTTATTGTCGTGGGTTCAGTTTTTCCCTCTTTTCTCAACTCAACTTTTCTCAATGCACGCTTCTTGCTTTTGGAGTCGAATACTTTTGTTGGTCTCTGTAATTCTCCATCTATCAAATATGTAGAAAAAAATATGCTTCATACTGCAGCTGCGTTCCGTTTGATTAATCTCGCGCATTTCCATTGAAGGATGTGGAGAATTTCTCTTTGCGTCTTCTAATATGAAATTTAATTCCTTGTACCTAGCCAGTTATGGAAGGTCATAAATGCTGTAAATCTGGAATGTAATGATTTTTTTATATCAGCGAGACAAACACTATCCATGGAGAAAATTAATAAATGCCGGATGTAATGAGTGACTGTCTCCGTAAAAGATGGTTCAGAGGAAGATTGATACCTATTCGTCTCTTGAGACATAGAATAAGGAATCGAACTTTAGAAAATTCTTCTCGAAGCCGGATTAATTCATTAATTTCGTGCAGATATTTTAGAAATACCAACGTGAAAAGCTAATCTTGATTAAATATATGTTTCTATTTAAATATTATCCCTTTTTCGTCCAACGCTCAATGAATGGCAAAAACCTGGGTGTATGGAATATTGCTACGGAATTACTAGCCCTGCAGAGTAAATTGAATAGAAATATTATGCGTTATGATTTCTGTATTCTCATAATAAATAATTTTTTATGTAGTTACACAGATAATGAAGTTTAATAAAACTATAACTAATGTTATGTGACGCTACGAATACTTGATTTGCATTCGTAACACTTTCTTATTTTTTCTCATAACACCACTTGAATCACGCTTTCAGAGCCAAATATGCTGATTTTTTTCTTTAAAAGAGCTATTATCTGCGTTTTTATGCACAAATAAAATAATTTTTGGAGTCCTATTCCCAGAACAAGCAGTCTTCTAAAGCCTACGACGAGCTCTCGTCTCAAACCCTGGGCATAAATTTATGCGACTTCAGAAAAAGTTGACGACAAAGCTCCCTTTACGAGGATGGTAATTGCTCCGCCGTGGGGTGTGGATGAATTAAATGGACCCAGCGAAGACGCAAAAGGCAGCAGCACGCGAGCGAGCGACTGGGCGTGTTACATAATGAAATCCAGCGAGAAGAGGAAAGAGGATAGGATGGTGCATGGATGGATAATTCTCCCGGCTTGGCATTGCCACCCACGTCAATATGAGTAGCGTCACCACTTCTCTCTCCCCACCATATTCATCGCATCCGGAAACCGTAAATATGCTACCCTTTCCCTTGATGGTCTTGCCTCTTGGATCCAGAGCGGTGGAGTCTTGAGGAGAGGACGGGAGTTCTTTAAAGAAGCGTGAATGGTATATTGTGGTGGAACAGGTCATTCCGCTTCAAAGTGGACAAAATTTGACTCTATTGCATTCCAGTTTTAAACTCAAACGGCGTAGTGAATCATAGGCAGATGATAGTATTTATTTAAAAACCTTTTTCACATAATATTGAAAAAAAATAATCTGAATACTATTTAAATTTGTGAGACATCCTTCATATGGAAATACAATACACCGAAATGAGAGCTAAATCCTTTAGGGTTAATTTTATAAAGTTCCTAAAATGTTTATTTTCTCCTCGATGTGGTTGTCAACTGTTTTTCCATATTCTGAACTGTTGTGCGACCAATATCGAGAACACATTCAATTCCCCAATTGTTAATCTAATTTCTTTCGATATATAAACTACCATAAGGGAAAATGCTTTTTTTATCAGTTGTAAAGTCGTATTCACATGATTGCAGTAGCTGAGCGGGTAAAAATGGGTCGAGCGACTGAGCGTTTGCTGACCCAAATGCGGTCAATGGATGTGGGCAGGCATTGGCGCGTGCAGAAACAGAGGGTGTCAATGCACTCTGGAGAAAGGAAATGGATTGAGCAGCCGAAGGGTTTTTTCTTCAAATATGACCGCCCTTTATGCATCCACACACGCAACTTGCGAAGGCATTATGGGGAGGAAGAGGTAGAGAGGAGCAAAGGCGCCGCCTGATTCCATTAACGGACTTCTGATCTTTCCGTTCTCGAGGAGAGCTCGAGTGCGCCAAAGCGTTCGTTCTGTGCCAAGTCAGAATCTTTCGAGAACGTGAGAAATGGACATTTGGAATGTTTTCAGCAAAATGTGAGATGAAGAAGTGTTAGTTGTGATGCAACGCCCGTAAACGTCGCATTTAGGTTCTTTTGGCTACGTAACGATTAAATATGAGGTGTTGGACGATAGTACGTTTCGCAACCACTGCGTAGCAATCTCGCCACTGTGAGGTAGTAGGTGAATGGTAAAGATCATATTATGAGCGTCGTGGTTTTACTGCTTTTTGCACGGCGCAGAAACCGATAGAATACAAAATGACATGCAGCCTTGGGTTAGATTGCTGGTGAGGCATTCGATACGAAGAGGAATTTGTCGAGCTTGCAAAATTAAAAATATACATTTAATTACTTTACGTTTTTGTAAAAAATATCAAAATTATAGTAATCATCAAAGAACGTAATCGTAGCTATTTTGTACTTTTGAATTTAAAGTTATAATTCTTAGACCTCTCTTTCGTTTAAAAAAATCACGTCACTAGCGATTTTTTGACGTCACTTTCGCATGTGGTCAGACACTCGCATGAATCTCAGAACTGTCATGAGAATTAAATTTTTATTTTACAATTTGAAGCTCTGTGACAATAAAGTGTAAATAAGCTTCATTCGAACGAAGTCATAGTTTGACCGTATACCGTTTGATTCAAGCTTGATGTTCTCTATCCCATTTGATAAGAGCTGGAAATTCCTTGACGACAATTGCTACAACGAGAGAATTTTGATCTTTTACTGAAGCATTGTTATAATGAAAGCGTTGTTCTGTTGACCTCATTTACTTATACCGCTACCCAATAGATTCTACTAATGGGGCCGTAATAATTGAGTCCGTATTAATAATAATTAAACCAATTCTTGGAAAACTTTTCTACATCTTGAGAGACTCGGCTGAGGCAGAAAATTAGTAACCCATACCCCCCTTGAGAAATCTTTTCTTCTTTAACAATAATTAAATATTCTCTTGAATTTTATAAACAGGGGATTATAGTATTTCCGATTCAAAATGTGTCTTAATATCTTAGTACTAGGCGGTATTACGCAAAAAAACCCGTTCCCAAGCTTCATTCGGACCAGAAACCCTTTACAGCTTAAGACACGTCATCGAATTTCACCGTGCGGTTGACAGGAAACCCGGATTTCAAACTACGAGAACTCGTAAATGAGTCGAGATGTCACTCGGTGGCATCGGTGGTCAGCTGACCTGTTCCGTCGTTCCGTCTCACGACCCCCGCTTGACCCCTCGGCTCACCATCGGGCGTTTCCTTCCTCGCTACACCCAAACCCCGTTCCCCCTAGGGTCCCCCTTCCCCTCCATCCATCATACCTACCGTCTCGTCCTCTCCGCCTTTCTCTTCCACCTCATCTCTCTCTCTCTCTGCCCTTCCTACAGTTTTCAAACGCTTTTGGGCAGCTTCAGCGCGGAAGAATGTCTGACTCTCTCTCTTTCGTGCTCCTAGGAGCGACACCCATGCGAGGAGTCACCCCTCTCCATCGAACCATCAACCATTGCGGCCAGTGATTCTCGACCCGGACCGCTCACAGCATAACTATATCATTTTACCTCTTCCAGAGTAACTTCATGTTTCAGGTGTATTCATCTGTGGTTAGGAAGGAAAAGGAAATTCGGTGATGAATGCGTACTTTCTCATTCAATATCCTTACTTAAGATTAAATTTCCCTGGTGAATTTTTGTTCCCGAATAGGTTTTTGGTGACTTGAATGCGCCCAATCTTATCCCATTGGCCTCACCTACTTGTGACTGTAGTTGTAGCCTTCAATTCTTTATCAATAGCAAATTTCCTAGTTGTATTTTTCCTAGACATCTTGAGTGGAATTCTTGTTTGGTTAATGATGGATTCGATGCTTAATAATGTTCAAATCCTTGGATTATATTTCAACTCGTGGATAGGGGTTATTTCTCAGCATAATTAGTTTCAATAAGTTAATTTATTTTCAATCATTCCCATCGGTAAACTTCCGAAAAGGTGGGTTTATTTCCCAATTACTATATTTTGTAATATCACTTCGTCTCGCTTCCGTGGCTAAAATTCAATGAACTTATATTTGTCATCCCCAGAGCAAGTAGTATAATCCTCGGCATCATCATCGTAGTCTCAATCCTTAGATTGGTAGGGTCCTTGGCATACGGGATGAATTTGGGAAGATCTAAATGTAGGTATATACGCGGTTCATTCTCTCTTTTTCTCTCTCTCTGGGAGAGAATTTGGGAGTCCCTGGACGGATAGGCGATGGGGGACCAACCCATTTAAAGTGTGAAATGGGTCAAACGAGGAAATTTCGTGCCTGAGAGTCACATCTGCGTCTTGGGGTGTGAAAGCCATGCATCATAACAAGGATGCTCACAGAAGCACGCAGTTGACTGGAGAGCGGCTTATTAGGTGGGGGGGAATGGGAGTGGGGGAAAGGAAAGGGGGAGGGAGAGGTTGCTGGGGTCGGAAAGGGTTAAGGAAGGGCGTGCCCAAACGAGAAGAATGGTCACTCGAGGGAGGTGGACAGCTCAGAATTACCACTCCCGGGGAGGAGGGGGGAAGAACGGAGGGGGAAGCGACAAGGCACCGAGAAGGCAGAAAGGGAGGATGGCGTCAGTTCTGTATACGAGGGTGTTTTCGGGGTCTGCAAGTCTTACAACTTCTCCTCACCCTCCACCTATTAAGAAGGAATTTATAGCATGCGTGGAGTACATCAAAAATTCCAATGTCCAGATCCATGACTCCGTCCCCTTCTAATATTATTAACTTTCGAATTGCCCGCCAGATGGCGTATTAACACGGCGGGAAAATTTGGCGGTGAGAGTGGGGAGAGTCGGGAACCCTAGTGGTATTCGGTAGTGGGAAGGAGTGAGAGGGCGGGACTTTCTGCTCTCGGCCGTATCCCACGCAAACGTGTTCGCGTGGGTGCTGAGTGGAGTCATTCATGTTCATGCAATCTAACCCCCTTCGTGCCCGTTTATCTTCGGAAAGTACCGTTCGGCATGGAAATGAATAGATGAGCTTTTGAATATGCCCCCACAAAAAAATTTAATTTTCCCTACCAATTTTTCCAATGATAACTCATCTTGAGAGATCTTAATAACGTCCCAATTGGTTGAAAACAGGGTAAAAAATCAATTTTCTTCATTGCATTTACGAAGGCTAATGTATTTATGTAGTGCATTTTGATGAAGTGACGCCTGATAATGACAAGTGCCTACGTTGCCTTGGCTTTTGGTATTGTAATAGGTTTAACTGTCCATCAGTTTGATCGAGATAAACCTAAGGTACCTCAGAGCTGGTGACGCACTCTGATGATACAATAATAAAAGAAAGGTTTTTTTCCATAGGTGCACCCGGAAACTTTTATAGCAAGATTTCGTGATTTGTACAATATGAAGTTTTTCTTCAGCTGCAAATCCTAATATAAGAGTGAAACATGATATGTGACCAATTTTGGGATTCGCATCACTTCGAGTTTTCTGAATTTTCCCACACGTATGGTCGCGCTGTGAGCTGTGAACATCCCATTGCCATGTGTTGGGTTCCTTATTCAAGTGTGTCCTTCGAAATCTCTCGACTTCTCTTGAGAGACAGCTAGAAGCCGTCCTTCCGCTCCTAAAAACCCAAGAATTGGCTTGCCCAAACCGTATTGTTTCAGGGTTAATGGTTTTTCGGAATGGCCAGCGGAGAGTGGTCCCTCACTTGGCCACGTGTTTACTGCACTGACACTTAACGACCGTCAGAGAGCGACCGATGGTTGGCCTTTTGAAAGAGGAGGAGGACGAGAAAGGAGAAAAGGAATCTCACGCACCAAAAACAATTATTTAGCTTAACTTACGATGCCTCAGTTAAAATGCACAATTAACGGTGCGATCTTTTGAAACTTAAATTCCAAATGTCACCGTGATTATGTGCTTAGTACCCAAGATATATTTTTTTGTTTCATCAATGAAGAAAAAAATTGGCTCATCACTCCTGGCAAATTTGGCTTGATCTCTCCCCTGGAACTTTAGTCTAAGTTAAAAGAAAATAATAATGGGAACTATATATATATAGTTCCCAGAAGTTGAATTGTACAGCTGCTGAAGTAAGTAGTCGCTTATATTTTTGCTGCCCAGTTTGAAATAGGGGCTTCAAAGTGAGTATATATAATATCTGAGCTGACGATACAATTCCGTTCTCACAAAATCAATGACTTTTACATTCGAGACTACTCTGAAGCAAAATCCAATATGGATGGGTGAAAGATTTATGCTGCTCGTAACTCGGCGTGGTGCTCGAATCGATCGATGGCGGAGCTGAGCGCATTTGTTTTCCTCATCACCATCCTATTTGGTATTCGATTGGGCGCAGACTAACTCAAGCCTAGAGACGGCCATAGCTCAAGAGGTAGTACAGGGAATGAATGCCACGAAGGCGTTATTAGCCAAGCGTTGCCCTTAAAAATACACGGGGTGGCTCAAAAAGACCGGAAAGGCTTCCTCCTCCTTAATTAATTGACCGCGCGCTGACCGCACGGTCGGCGTCATATGTCTTTTCCGGCGCATGTGAAAAACCTCCTCCTTTAATTGTCGGACTCCCCTCCCACGTTCTCTTGCGTCATCCAAACGTCCGCCGAGGTGTTTCGTGTTGGTGGTCCATCGGAATATCAATCGACCCCGTGATGCCGGCTGTAAACAACGACGGGGATCCGTGTTCCACTTGCGGGCGCTTCCCTCGTCTTCTGTCTCTGGACCGAAAAGTCGGATAAGGGTGCTAATGATGGCTCGCAGAATCCGGTCCTCGGTCCCTCTTCATCCGGGAGTCGGTTTCCCAGTCGATGCCTCAGCCAGGATGGGAAGGGCGAGGGTGCGCGATCGCACACCATCCACCCCCGCCGACACCTCCTCCTCCTATCGCGCACATACGCATCTTCCCTCGTGTTACATAAATGCCACTGCGGGGGCGGAAGGAAGTCCGATCGTGCCTAGGAGATATGGTGGCAATAAAGGTCTCCGTTTAGGAAAAATTTCGAGGAAAAGGGCCACCGTTCTCAGCTCCTGATTTCTTTGCAAGGTTCTTTTTACACTCGTTTCTCAGGAATTCAAAAACTCGACCTTCCCTGTCGATGCTGAACGTTTCATTTGTTCCTTACCATCATTTTTTTTAATCTCACGGCAATGTAATGGGATTGGCAGTATCCACGTGGGAAGAAAACCGATCGTTTTCAAATGGTGTCGTCGTCCATTTACGGTAAAATCCTGTTCATGGAAAGACCCTGGCTTCGCGTAATGAACATAGCATCGGCATCCGTCATCCATCCTGGGGGCTCCAAAAATTCCATGCATACCTAAAAAAATAAATAGTATGCATACTTATGTGTACGACTGATTGAAAGCAATACATTTAAATTAATAAGTTGCCGTAATTAAACTAAGCATCGTGGAAAATTTCTTTTAACTGAGGATTGAACGCAAACGAATTTTAAACGTCTGTTCAATTGGATGCCCACTGGACAACGCGCTGCCCTCTGTAACTGATTCACTCGTTTCGGTGAATGCGGGTCGAGATGAAAATAGCAATAAGAATTCAAGTTATGTGGAGTAAAGAAAGGGACGGGGGAGAGCTCATTAGAGGCCAGTGGAAGACATCAACCTATGGGCGAGGCCGATGAGGTCGCAGGAGAAGGAAAAAATAAATAAATGCGAGGCGGGCCACAGGGGGATCGTGGGTGGTGGGAGGAGGTTTGGGCAGGAGTTTTACGAGGTGGGCTCTTGAGGGTGTGTGGAAATGGTTGGGCTGGGCGGCGCAGGGGTGTGTGCATGGAAGTCTTTCGCATCGAGAAGGATTTTGTTCCCTTTCCTTTTTACGATGGCCATCTGCCATCGAGGTGCCAGGAACGTTGTTGTGGGTCTTCGCCAGGAGGAACTTCCGCGGCGGGGAATTGCTCTTCTTCCTTGACGCTTGCACTATTATTTCAAAAGTATATTCCTCCATAGCAACAATAAATTTTATTTCTTTAAATCAGAATGTCGCACTTCATCCTCAAATGATACGCATTCTGGTAAATTTTGAAAGTAAGCTGCAATCCCAGTTATGATTTCAGAAGTTGTCCGCAGCATGATATAAGTTAGCACGCCTTTTCTCGTGTTTCTGAATTAGGTCTGTAGTTCTGTCTGAACAACAGGATGTAATGATAATACTGATTTTGAATTTTTAATGCATTTCATTATTAATTAATAAAATTTTGCTTGAGAAAATCTTATATTATTCATCTCATAAACCGAAAAATATAAAAATTGTTTCCCCATCAGGGGTGCTGATAATTTACTGGATGATTACGTTTCTTCTGTACCTTTCCTCATTAACGTTTTGAGGTCAGTTTCAGTGTACAGTCCTTAAAAATATGTGTACAACATCCTAAGGGTATTCAATATTAAAATAAAATTATAGTCATGGATAATGAGAATGAATGCATGTTTATTAATTTTATTTTACAAATGACAGTTTGAACGCTGCGTCTGATTGAAATGTTTTTTTTCTTTGTTTCAGGAAGAATACTCCGCTGCAATCTTCCTTTTTTCATTTACTGAATGGTAAGTCATTTTTTTCTTCTTTCCATTTAAGACTTAAAAGGTTTGTTGTTTTTCTTTATTTTCTTATGAATTTGGAAAGCTTAAAACCCAAGTGCTAGAAAATTAGCATTCGTACTTTCATCATATTCTCATATACTAATAATGATGCAAAATCCCGTCAATAGCTTCTATTCTCCGCGAAATGTTTAGGCTAATAAGAAAAGCCTTTTTACCGCTGATACTACGGCAAGATTTTAACCACTTTCCACCTTATATACCACCACTGCATTTTGTTTACCAAGTTCGCATAGTTTTGAGAATGGGTGATTTTTTTTATAGGAAATACATGCTATAAGAAAATATTAATTATTCTTCCTAAGTCTTCCATTTAGGCACAATTTGGGGTTCATCGTGGAATTTGAAAAGTAGGATTTGTGAAGGACGCATCAAGAAAATTGCCGTCATCAAACGAAAAAGGTGTGGATATTTTCCTTAGAAATTTTCCGTCTCCCAACGCCCATTTTTTCTTAAAAATAGAGTGTGAAATATTTTAAAAGAAGCTTTCTCAGTTTTCAGAAGTAGGTTAGCATGCCGCAGGGCTGCATCAATGCTCTTTGACTGCCTTGGATGTTTTGTCAGTAGCCGGCTACCCTATGAGAGGATACTGCTGTGGATGAAAAGCAGGACTTCGGGGATAGTCCGTCGGATATAATATATATACACACATCCGACCTATGATGTGTTGGTGATGAAACAAGGATTTGCGTAGTTCGTTATATAAGTAATACAAAAAGGGGATTGACGTAATTCCCTTGAGATTCCATTCTTTATTTTATTTTTCAACAGGATATTCTGCGTAGTGGTCGAGAAATAAGGAAATTAAATACTTAGGAATAGAAGGCAAAGAAGCAGTGCAAGCATGAGGGTATTAACGGCAGGCAGATTCTCCAAGCAAAGACGTAAACAAAATATTAGTAATGACTTAAACATGGAGAGTGTCGCAGATTGAAGGGAAAAAGTTAAGCAAGCAGAGAAGAGAAAAGAAAAGAATGGGCGTTTTGGACGACATGAAGGCTGGTAGAAAGTACTATTTTTGCCTCAAACTTATTCTGTAATAGGTGTCACACCGAAACTTGAAAATAATTAAAGTCATGATAAATGTCTTTGATCTTCATATGAAGATCGCCATCAGTGTCCTAAGTCAATTCTCTCTTAGCATGTCCTATTTTTTTCTATTACATCCGTAGGAATAAGGTTGAAGTGTTTACTGGAAACTTCGAGTAGTAAAATCTCCTTCCAATGACCGACTCCTTTCTCAGAAATCGATACATTTACATTTTAGCATTCACTAATTTCACAGTACTAATCTTTCATTGGTTCCAGGAATAGAATTAACGGAAAATGGTTTTTTTTAATACGAGTAGTATACTTTCTTAGGCATATCAAATTCACTGGGTTTGCATGAGCTTTACGATACGAGGGCAGGATTTTAGTGGAAGGCCTGCTATAGAAAATAGTGATCGTAAACATTTCCAAGGATTCGTCGAAGCAACTTAATTTTTTGGTCGTGCTGTGTCTCAAAAGCAGCGCTTCGTCCATCTTAAAAGCATCGACTATTCTGATTGAATGTTACCTATTGTGATAATTCGTAATCCATTTTTCAGTAAAAACGAAAGGGCATGGTGGACTTCAGGAGCTTCGACGTTGAATCTCGAGGAATCCTTAAATTGAAAATTGAGACCGTGAAAAGGCGATCAAGGAGAGAGAAGAAAACGGTCGCCTGTGATTTTCACCCTCCATGATTTATTTCTTTGAAGCTATAAAAAGCTCTTTTTTTATTTCCAAATCTTCTCTCGAAGGGCTTCTTTCTCATGTTTTACGCTTTAATCCTATTTAAATGGTACTGCTTGGATACCGAATCAGCCGAAATTCATTGACCGTGCGGAATTTTTTCAATAGTGACCAATCATCTTTAACGACTTTCAGTCGAAGCTAAAAAAAACTTATTACCGCGGCGTAATTGAATAAATATGATTCTATTGAATTTTCTTCTTCTTAAGAAGTAAAACGTTATCATATTAATCTATAAGTTCTCAACAAGGAAGTTTCTATGTTGCCTCACCTTGGTTATGATATGAGGATCGCGAATTCAAATGATATTATCCGGCGATGACTTGAATAGATGTTTAACTATTATATTAGGAGTCAACAGAAGTGATTGTCATTGAATGGAGTGGAGAAAGGTTAGGACTGGAGATTATTTATTCGTATATTAATTTATTGATTGTTGCCAGTAGGAGGAAAACTCGAAAAAAAATATCCACTGAAACATAAATTCAACCATAGTGTACTTATAAAAAATTTCTAACGACGAAAGGGTAGGTAACTAACACCACCAAAATAAGGATAGGTCGAGATAGGATTGAATACAGCTAATAGGTAACTTCTGGGGATGTGAAGCTCCACAGGGGACAATTCCTTTGTGTGTGCCACCTGTGGTTCCATACGGTGTATTGGTATCCAGAATATCATATTTATTCGATTCTAGATGGGCTGCTCTTCCCACTGGAAGAGCTACTACGACCCTTTGACAGTAACTTGTTTTTCGTCGAAAAACTTGCTTTTCGATCAAATTTATGCTTTCGAAGAAAATCTTCGAAATGGTAGATGTATTTTGACTCGGAAAACTGGAAAACTGTAGCTTCAAAGCTCCGCTGCAGTCCCACGCAGTGAGGCCTGCAGAGGCCCGCATCCTAAGTTCTGGTAAATGGAGCAAGTGGACGCCATATAAGAGCAAGAGGGGGGGATGCGGGGGTGGGG
>LYUA01000275.1:460228-472718 GCA_002093875.1 Calopteryx splendens | reverse complement strand
AGGTAGAGGGAGGAAAAGAATAGGCATGCTGGATGGAATGAAGGGTGGCAGGATGTATGCGGAGATAAAGAAAGGGTTATTGTAGCGGGAGTCCATCAGAAACCTACCTTAACCGGTAGATTACCATTAATAACAGCGGCCGTTGGCTGGAGGGGGGGGGGGACCGCCTCGCGTGACACAATCTCTGGCTACGCCCTTGAGGCGGTCATCTTGCTCTATTATTGTCTTGTTCCCTCACGAATTCTTCCATGGTCGACCTTTTTCCTTTCAGGAATAGCTTAACAATTCTGATCTGACTGATCGCAGAAAGATCCAAATGCTTCAATTTCTCGCCAATAATCGTGGAGAGATGTGGATCATGGCACAAAGGCTCAAGGCCTCAAAGGCTATTGTTTTCGCCAAGAGAGGTAAAAAAAGTGGGATTTAATTTTAAGTGTCTTAGTTGGAATATTTCTGTAGAAAGGGATAAAAAATTACAGACGCACAAAATATAGTGAATGGAACTTTTATTAATTAAATCATATATATCGCCAGCGGATTACAGTTGACGTTTTATTTTTGCAGCAGAAGAGAAATGGAAATAATTATATTATGTAATATCACTATTGTTTGAATCATGGCGATTAGTAGATATGCTTTAGTTCTGGAAAGCGGTTGGCCGCTCAAATATCACAGCAAACGTCCAAATAGTTTGGACATGGGTCTTCTTTAGCACTGAAACAAAATATAGATAAGTGTAAAAAACACGAGAATGATAAGATTCAAACTTTTGAATTATTTTTTGACGATCGATAAATTATTTTGTTCTTTAAGGATTATTAGTGAAGCTCATTCAATTATAATCTTCAGTTTAGTCATAGTACATGAAGCCAAAGTAGCCTGGTGTAAAAGACACTTGGTTAAGTGTTGAAGGATCGTGGTTAATGAGGTGTACTTCGTGATTTTGACACTGCCATCCAGACTCTACCTACCTTAAAGTGTTGCAAAAGGACCCCAAAGTTTCTCTTGTACTTGCATCCAAGTCCTGCTGAGTTTTTATTTTTTTTCTATAAATTACTCCTCTACACAGTGAAATACTTCATAGCAGTAATAACTTCGTCGGCCCTTCTAGCGTGCTAGCAAGTGTTTCACGATTGAACACGGTAGTATGCTCCCCACTTTCCCTTATGCCACTGGTATGGTTTACCATTGAATTTTTTAGCTAAGCGTTTCAGGGCATATTTTATCCATTTTAATTTTCTGATAAGTTTATTTACTTATTTTCTTTGAAATTATTTACTTGTTATACATATATGGATATTATTATTTCCTTGTTCTACAATGCAATAAATTTTTGAGCAATAGTGCAGAAAATTAATAAATATATGAGTCTAAATGACCGCGGCCAAGTTTACCATCGCTTTTATAAAGGAGGATTTTAATAATGGAAAGAATATCTATGGTTGATTGTTCATTATTTATTAATTAAAAGGGGAATATTCTCCCCCAAACCTTAGGTTCTAATACGGTAGACATACAGATCTTGACTTAAAAATTTTCGAAAATTAGAGAAAAACATGATGATCGCAGCTTCCAGGAGCCGCTGTTTAGTGACCTAACGCCTGATCGAATTCAGGGAACTTATTACCTCACATGGGAGTTACCAGCCGATTATGAATAAATGCTTGTGGGCTAGGTAGAAATAATCAAGTGTGACATGGGGAAGGGGGTCAAAATATGCCTCGAGCGGCGTGACGTCATTTGTACACAAGGCCAGAGGCGTACCCGGAATCGACCCTGGGCATTCCCGTCAGAAGCCCAGAGGTATACTAACAGGACGACCAAGCCCCCTGACTGTGGGCCAGAGATAGAAACATTATTCCATCCATAGGATTATGTACATTTTCTTGTAGTGAGAGGACAATATGTTTCTACTAATCATCTAATAAGAGACCCAAAAGGATTATGATTTACCGAGACAATGAAACCCACCTTTCTTCTACAGTCATTCTACTTTCGCATTTGTAATAAGGTATGCACTCGCAGGCCCCACTCTTGTGAATCTCAATAGATTCATCCTCCTCCTCTTTGGACTCTTCGTCTTTTGGTGACCAACTGCTCACGTGGACCAGAAGAACCAACGCAAAGGTGAATGTGATCCATGGCTTCATCTGGAAATAAATTAATTCAGTAATTATTATCACGAAAAAAAGTGACCAGATTATTAGTTTGATCGTACTATATTCTGGTTTGAAATGTATTTCATTGATCCGATATGTCACACCATTGATTGATGTCCATCAATTGCCGCAGCGATTTCAACGCTCGAAAATGACATACTAAATACATACTGGGATGGGTTTACTCTTTGGCGTTCCACGGGTGCCGTGGAACCCCCACCGACAAGAATGAATGTAGGAAAACTTAGAATGTTAATTATAACGGCATGAATGGGCAGCCCAAGAGGTATTGGCGTTCATAGGCTCGGGGCGGGTCGATTTCTAACTTATTCAGCTAAATTTTCAGGCTCCCCTTTCCGTCATTCAACTGGCAGGTACCCCCATCCCCCACCCGCACTGTGCGCAGGCCATTACCATTCGCGTTGTCCTTAGTCAAGTAGCAATGTTTATATGGTTTTATGGTGTGGGCCTAATAAAATCTCCAGCAGCTAGAATCACTTCAAAGTATGCTTATTACAGTATTTATCCTTGAAAAAGACCGAAAGATATTCGTTCGTATCGCATCAAGTTTGTAGCCAAAAGCTATAATAGCTACAAATAAATAGCTACGCCATTTCAGCTATCGATGATTTTCTCAAGTTATCTCGGAAGTACGTATATTAAACTTAGCATTAACATAACGGAAAAATTATTTATTTCTGTTTTTACTTGGTCAAATTATTTTATTCATACCTATTTAATCTCAAAAACTCATCAGAAAATTGTTGTTGATTGCAAATAGGAATTATTTAAAAAAATGTCTGTACATAAGCAGAAATTCGTCAAAATTCTTTTTCACGCTTGAGTGTATGTTTTCGTCTTTGTAAAAACTTTGTTGTACTGTTCCACCGTAATTGGTCTAGTGCTGTACGTGGGCAAATGAATAATAAATAAATAATTAAATAAACCACATCTATGAAATAAATTTATATAAGTAACGATTTAAGGTAAATGCAAATACGAAAACACAAAGACATTTCGAGCCGATTCATTCATGCAGGCTTGTAAACACAAGTAGGTAAATGTCAAAAAGTGTTGGAAGTAAGATGTTAATAGCAATTTACTGTATCACACATCCTTGTAGTCACGCGTGTAGTGTCGAGATCCTGGCTCAAAACATCTCTGACTAAAGATATCTGTCACGTGTCGATGAATCCCTTTTGTTTTTCATCAACCTTGGATAGTCCTCGCACAGGAAGAGAACATTAGAGGCAATTTATTGCACGCAACGTATGTTACTAATCCAAGGTGTAACATTTTCAACCTTTATATTAAATTAATCGGAAAACTACAATGAGAATGCCTTATCTTTCAGTCTATGAGGCTTCGCGGTTCCTGCGAAGCATTCATTTTAATATATACTCACAACCAAGTATAAGTAAAAAAATACCATCATATTTAACCACTGTTCTTGAGAAGTCGACTTCTCAAGAGTGCAATCTTCTCAAAATGTGCAGTAAGATCTTACTGCACATTTTTATCAAATGCCCTTAATTTGATTATTGCCAGGTACTACACCCTTTTCCTATTCCCAAGATCCCACCCTTTCTTTAAAAATGTAAAAGAGGAAACATGCTTCAAGGAGCATCTTATTTTAAATCCATAGCAAGAAGAGCGAGAGAAAACCAGTAAATGCAAAAAAAGTAATTTGTCCTAGCTTCCGAACTATTATCCAATGCTTAATTTAACCGAGAACGGCACATTCTGATTTCCTCAGCTGGTATCAATGGGTTAGGAGTAGTTATTTGTCTCTTAACCATTGATGCTAGAGCTGAAATACGTGCCATATAATTGGCTCTTAAACGAAAACAATTTGTACGCACCGAAAGATATAAATTCAGTAACAACTGCAGTTTAAAAATAACAGGAAGGTCTGACCTATTTCTCTGATGGACTTCATTGGTACTCCTTTATCAAGTTGTGAGGAAGTTATTAGCCATAGGTTTAGAAAGATTCCAAGATTTAAGATTTCTCTCAACTTTTGGATTGTCAGAAGTTTGAGAACTTCCGGTAATTAAGAAATCCAGGATGAAATCAACCTAAAGGTCGTCGGATGAAGAACGACATTTTACAAAGGTTTCTAACAATGATTTCGTGATCAGCACGTCCTTAAAGAAACTTCGTGCTCATGATGGTAGAAAAAAGGTTGTGGAAATTATTGCACATCATTATTGATACCAATCAAAAACATCACCGGGAAATTAAAAAAAAATCATATCTTTCAGCCCTTAAAATTTATTATGTAACGCATTTTAATGGTATTCGATACAAACGAGTTACTTCTCTTGTGAATTTCAGCGAGCATGTTGATAAAGTGAGAATTAAGAAAAGATTAAAAATATTAAATCAGAAAATATATCTCAAGAATGCAAACCTAACATAATTTCGCCAAGTCTATATTCTGGTAGGTGTTTTTTTATTTATGTTTCTCCCAGGAAACATTTAAAGCTATTATGACTAATTTTTATTAGATTTATGCGAATATTTTGAAAATTATATTTCGCTGAGTAGCTTCTATTGTACTTAGGTCTGATTCCTCCGAAAAAATGTTTACAACAATACCTAATGGACTTTTTTTACAATATTTTATATTTTAAGAAAGAAATTACGCTGAATTTTCCTTATGCTCAGCATGTTATTTACTCTGAATATTTTAATAATGTTTTTGCAATTTCTACTAATTTTTTGGTTTGGCATCCCTACCCCTCTTCAAAAAGAGGAAACTCAATTTAATAACAAAATATATGTTCAATGCAATACGGAAAAATTATGTCAAAGTATAAGAAGTTTCCGTTTAATGCGTTCACTGCAATTCGGTCAATTCTGTCTCCGCTACGCAAGGCCGACGAACGGTAGCAGATAGGCATCCGAGTAGATTCAGAGAAGAGATAGGATAGTCCCAGTCTGACCGAGACAAAAGGATATGGGGGCCACGGAACAGCGAGTTCGGTAGAATTCAACTCCGAATTTTCAGTTTTGAGAAATGGATAAACAGGCCTTGAGCGTGAGTCCGACGTGACAAATGCCGCGTTTCTTCACTCAAAAACGATGATTAACCATCTTTTTCATGCAATAAGAATTAGCTTGGGAACGAATCTTTCATTCGCGCTCAAAATTGAGTCTTCAGCTTTTTGTCTTTGATTCAACAAACAAGAAGGGATTATTTTATTATACTTAATACGAGCGAGACATTGTCTTTCTCAAGTAAAATATTCGGTGTCTTGCGACAACGCTCTGATTTTTCTCATGCAGAATGAAAGCGTTCATGTGACTGCTCGAGTAGCTATAGAATATGCACATTTTGGATTAAGTCGGGGGATGTTAGAATATTTCCAATGTAAGTAGGAAATATCACAACAAAATTAAACTAGCTGTATATAACCGGAGCAAGTTTTACATAAGGTAACATACGTAAGTACTTACTCTTAAATGGATAGGCGCTTTGCCAGAAAATGTCATCCGATGGCCTCTTTCATTTGAAAACTTCTACAGAAACATTCACTATTTTTGTGTTCAGAATCATATTTTTGTAACTAATCTAAGAGTTCTTATACTCATGATAACAAGAGAAACTTTCAGCAGGTCGCTTTACATCTCTGGGAAGAGTAAACGTAAAGAACTTTCAACTACGACCCTGGATAAGAAACGTGAACTGGTAAACGTGAAAATGAAGGCTGAAGAAGTTGGAGAACTGATTCAAACCACTCCCAGGTTTGGTGAACCATAATGACAAATCTCTCAATCAAAAATCACAGTAATCAACCCGAAGGTCGGTTTGGTAGGGTAGGATAAAGCTCACCTAGTACAAAGCCCAACGGCGTTTGAAATTCACACATCAGGTTGGGGAGCAGTTCCTTTCCCGCCTGTAATTTCCCAGGTTGGGTGAAGCTGGAGGTGCCAAGAGGCATCGCTCTAACCACTGGACTAATTAAGCCCCTTAACATCTCTCAATACTTTTTAAAATTTTAAATAAACATCCTTTTCTCTATTTAAAAATGTACTTATTTATCCGAAAAAAATGTTCTCGAGAAAATCGACAGTTAATGGGATTACTCTCTGGAATGCATAAATTGTGCAACTAGAATAACTCTTGGAAACAAAGGCACTTCCCGTTATAACTTCACTATTAATATTAATTTACATCAAATCTTAAGCATATGCTACGACAGGAGGTGGAGAGAAAAAAATAATTAGTTCCAAATCGAGTTTTTGACGTGTTCATAAAAATAAGGGATATTGCAATAATTTCCGCGATATTCCGCGAATTGCACTTGGAAGACTGAAAATTCTATAATACCCAAATTAATTAACATGGAGATCCCATGTGGAGAGAATGTGACCGTCAACACCCTGAAATCCGAGGTACAACTCAGGATCCAGTGATAAACATTCAATGAAAGAAAGAGTGGCATGTTATTGTTACCATTATCCATGCACATTTGGTTCACAGGCCTTACAGAGTTACCATTACTAATCCAATAGTATTGCCAGATCAAATAACCATTCTAAGGCGTCAACGATGAGACTTTAAGAGCGAATTTCTAACGCTGTACTCGTATGCAGTCGCACACACTTAATACAATGGAATAATGTATGGAAATTCGCCACGAAAAAGTCATTCATAGCCCGGGTGAGAGTTCTATTTAAGTCGATGATATTTTTCCATGTGGAACTTCACATGTTAGAAATACGTTTAATAGATACATAAAGAAAATGGCCAGTAAAATTAATCTCTGCAACCCGCTGCTGGCGACGTACATAGATAAATGAAAGTTAACCTGATATATAACAAAAATCTCGACTATTTCTTCGTGGCGGTGGAAGTAGATGTATCAGAGTGTGCAATCGTCTCATAATTAATTCCGAAGTAAAATATAAAATGCAGGATCTAGGGCGAGAAAACTACAGACTTTTAATTATAATATTTTCCCGTTCCGCAATTTGTGCATTGTGTACTTAGAGTACGTCTCCTGTTTCCGTATGAGACTGCTACCAGTCGTTTTTACGTTGATGGTCTTATTAAACTTTCCACGGATCAGCCAAAAAAATTAATTGCCTACAGGGCTTCGTATTACCAATTCCTGGTGGTCCTAAATGCTCGAACTGATTTTCCTCTTACTCAGCACAGAGCAAACATTTTCTGAGAAGGAGAACGTTTCATTCGTCCGCGATTCAACGTGCGCAATTTTTGAAAGCACGGAATCATCACGCATGAATTAAAACTATCCATTTCATACCTCTGCGAAATAATCCTTGCCCTCGTGCAGATGAAACGATCTGGATTCTCGTAGAGGGTTGGATTCACCTTCGAGGAGCAGGGCTTCTGCCGATGTTCTTCGTCTGTTGTCCGGCAGCGGAATCAACTCACATCCTCGGGAGAGCGTTTTTAACCCTGAAGAAAACCTCTTAGGCAACCAATTGTAAAAAGAGTGGGGAGAGACTTAATGATCAAGCCAATTGTTCTCCATTCATCTGCCGGTCGCGTATCGGAGGACATCACTCAGATGGAAAGACCTCGAAAAATAACTTTTCCCAATATAAAAGACAAACGAACTTAATTTTTCCACTACCTAGGTTTTGATTATGATGTCATCCTCAGATGAACTACATATAACATCCTCAGGCTTGTTTGTCTTTCATGAAGTAGCATTTCCACCAAGTAAGAACCCGTACCACCAACCTTTTCTCAACTTGTTGAACGAGATATTCTTACAGTATATATAAAAATGTAATAGTGCTATAATGATGCATATTTATTAGGAATACCAGTTATATATAAGAAGGTAATACCTCCTCTGATAAATACACTTTCTTCATTGAATGGCACGTTAAACTTTTCGTTATTCCTTAAAAAAAATGTAAGACCAACACGTCATCTTTTCGACATTAGGAAGGCACGGAACATTACCAGAACCAACATACTACAGCAATCAACCCGAAGGTTGGTTCCGATATGCCAGGGTGGAACTCACCTCGAATTAAACCTTTGATCGTGTGAAATTCACACATCCAGGGTAGAGGGGCAACTGTGATTCCCACGAAGTCCCGGATAGGGGAGTGAGAAACAATGAAAAAGATGAAATAAAAGAAAACTTTTGAAAGATGATTTTTTTTAATTCTGAAAGACGCGATAAAAGAAAATTTATAAAAGATAAAATTTCCGCAATGTCAAGCTATGGGCTGATGTATCAGATAAGCTGGATATGATTTCATAGTTTCAATCAATATAATCCAAAAGGGGGTAGTACATGGGATTTCAATGTTCAATGAAGCGGTATAGGTAACCTACTCTTCATAGCTAAATCAGATGGAAAAATTAAATTATAAAAAATTTAAATTTTCAATCAACCACATTTGGACAAAATATGTAAACAGAAGGTGAAAAAAATGCTCTATATTTTTCTAATTCAATGAGAAATAAAACCTAGCAACACTCACATCCGCTATCCTAGTAGGACCTTGGCTTTCAATCACAATAATACCACACCATTTAGCAGTGCTACGAAAGTGGTCAAAATGAACAACTAGAATATGTACTTAGATATTTCTGTATTTAACTCACGAGTTTTATGAAACAAAGCTAAACAATTCCTTCGTCTTACCGTAAACTTCACTATTACAGGAGCGTAAATACCAGGAAGACCAGGACGCTCATGTAGCCATTTACCATGTGGATATAATAATTTAATCTAATAATATTAATATTTCAACAAAACCCTTAGGTTACTAATTTATTTCAAACTCACTTAGTATTTAAATGATCGTCTAGTTTACCAGTAAGTACACTAATTTAGTTATTTATCTGTGCGAAACATTTTATGAATAGAAGATTTTCTTCAAAAGCGCATAGCCAAGAAATGTCATGATTCATATTCCTCCCTTTTTATCAAATAACTTTCTCCAAAGAGACTCCCACAGCACAGAAACAGGGTACAGGAAACCAAAACTCTCGAAAAACGTGATAATAATTTCGTGAAGACGTGGTTTGCCTCTCCGTTTCCTTGAATGCATCTCCCGGTGAATGAAATTTGTGCTGCAGACGAGGAAGATATTTTTGTTTCATTTTCAATAAATTTCGATTGATTCAAAACTGATAGCTTCCACTTTGATTCTTAAAAAAATCTTTATAGTTTTGAAAATGGCTATTTAATGATTACGATGTCAATCTCGTTCGGCATGAAAGTCAACAATTTCGCAAACATTTTCGGTAGATTGAACTTCGATTATTAACAGGATGGACTAAAAAACAAACTGTCGCAGTAGGAGAGAGATAGGAGAGTTCCGACTGGGACATCAAAGTAATTATCGAACAACTCTGGTATTAATTCGACCAATTTGATTTAAATAAACACTTAAAAGAACAGGTTATGGGAGGAATATGTTCTCGATTAACATTTATATTAATAAAGCCTTCTCTAAAGTAGTTAGGTTAGTGAGTAGTCTTTCTTTTAAGGAACATGAAATGAATACCAAGTTAGATGTCGGATAATATTATCAACAATTTCGGTTGTGCGCTATCTCCGCATTTTAAAAATGCGAAGATAGCGAGAATTTTTCTTCGTAGACTTGTTTCAAGTAGCCGTTTTAGAAATGTTGTGCGCATTAGAATGTCAGTTGATGCTTTACAAATTGCTATTCGGTGTGATATTTCCAGCAGTTACACTGTTGATCGAAACTCACAATACCTATCCGTTACTGGAGACTTTGAGGAAAGTAGTTTCTCAGCTGTAAGTTTAATCTGGAATAAACCAAGGCCCAAAATTTCAGAATAAATTTCATCTGATGAGGCAATCGTTTACAAAGAAAGCGAAACATTACAACTGATTAACATTGAAGATTTTTGCCTCGCGTTTGCAGCCGAAAAGGCAATAAAAGTGAATTTTTACATTTTACGTCATATTCAACTAACTCCAACGACCAATTCAGGTTGCAGCACTGGTGATTTAAAAGTCGATAATTCAAATATTTATCCGGGGGTTCAAATTCCTCAAAGCCAAATCTACAAAAATCAGGTTTTACACCGCAGTCCGGTAAAAATACAGTCGTCTCTGGTCAAAGACAGCGGTAGGATTTCTGAGAAAGGACGAATCCGAAAGCAAAAAGGATGATAAGGACCTTCCGATCCTCGAAAGACCCTAAAAGAGAAATTAAATTTGTGAAAGGACGGTAAAGATAGATGCCAAGACAAGTCGGTAGGGAAACCGGTGGAAAGAGTAAAACCCGAGTACAGTAAAAACGCCGATAAAACAACTGGCACAAAGAGTCCTATTGCAAGAATGTAATGGGAATCAGACAATGTAACCCTAAATTGATGTTTCTGTGCTGAATAATCGATGTTAAAGTTCCCTGAAAATGGCCAGTTGATAGGACAACGTTGAACTCTGAAATTACTTAGGTGAATCTGCCGTAATATTCAGACGATGTTTTTAAGTATCGATTCGCATTGGTTAGCAATGATTCAACTTCCAATTGCTTCTGAGATATAAAATACTCTTTCATAAATAAAAATGTTTTATTTTATTGTGAAAAATCTCATCTATTTTAGAATTTATCAATTATCTAGAGTTGTGATGTGTACAAAAAATCATCGCTTACACTTTGCAATCATTATTCTATAAGATTTGTTGGTTTCCACGGATTTCCTATTTTATGCCTCACCTAAATGCAAGTTTAGGCAATGCGGGAGACAAATAAGTGGGCTGAGTTTTCAGATAATTACTCTTGCTAAACTTTGCCACCCTCTTATTGAATGTCCTCCCTCTTGAAGCAACCTCAATACAGCCGGCCACAAAGGTTGTGTGCATTCAAACCAATACATTATAGTCGATCTTTAAATATGCCGGAAAATCTAACACCGTTAACGTCTTATGGCGGACGCATTTTCTAACACTTGCCTTAAAGAAAATAAATTGCTGTGTGTACACTCTAGTGATGACATTGGCTTCATTCTCAATAGTCGAAAGATATTTTCAATCCGAAGCACTATTTACAGCTGGTGAAATAATTCTGACTAATTGGAAGAGAGGAAAGATAGGAAATTGGTTACTAAGATAAGTGTTATATTGGTGCAGTGAGGGGGATGACGTTTAAGAAGACACAAAGATGAACTCTATAGCCAATACAAAATGTTAATGTTCCATCCTATATTCGATTTTATTGGTTATAGGATTCATCTCTGTGTCACCCAAAGCCAATAGCTCACGCCTCTTCTTTCAATCATGTTTAAGAAGGACAAGGTTGTTTCAAATATAAGGGTCAGGTTAACCATGGAAATGGAAACTAAAACTGGGTCGATGAACTCCCGGACGTCGATTGGGGGGGGAGGGAGAAGGGAGCAGCATTAGAAATTTTTAGGGGAGGCGAAAAACACCCGAGGTCATCCGCACCACCAAAGGAGTCGTAAGGGAATGAGCGTTTGCAATGGGGATCGGTAAACGAATGGTGAGAAAACTAGCGAGGGGATTTGCCATTCTTAACGAAAGGCACCAACAGCACCCAAGAGGGAGACGTCCCTTTCGTCCGAAGGAAGTGGTTTCGGCATGGCATCTTGTTTGGATGACTAACAGTTTGGTAGTCATTGACTACACATGCCACCGCCGGGATTTGAGTTTCACGTCCCCACTTCTTTGAGGGATTGGAAAAAAACGTTCAATCATCATCATCGGTGCGGAGTCAGTATTTATAGGAAATTCAAACGTTTTACGCGTAATATGTTGGAAGTTACAATTTCCCTGAACGATATGTAATTTCGTACCTTTTCATTTTTTTTTTGCCTACAGGTTACATAACCGGTTACACATGTCAAGCTATATCACGATGAAACCGGTTATGCATAAAAATAAAACTGTGGAAAGGTGCGAAGTGATAATTCACAAGGATATCATGAACTTCCACCATTATATCACTCCCGTCCACTTGACCTTACACAGTTCATTAAACCCAGGACCTATGTCCACGCCACGGCCAACCAATCGCAACGCTGCATTGGGAAGCGACCTCGAACACCACTTCCCTTTTCCTTAGGGCTTGCACTCTCTACACTCACTTCGGAATCCAATTTTCAACCCCTCCAACACTCTCACCGAGCGACCGAGATTACTCCCATGGTGATATTTCGTGATTGAATATGAACATATTTTCGATTATTTTGGACGAAACCGTTCAAATGAGTCAAATATAAAATATTGACGGGGTGGGAGATAGGCCCGTACCGAGAGTCTTTTCTACGTTGCGATCTAAGGTCTCCTTCAGCTTCGTTTGTTTTGATCGAGCCTACTTCGTACCAAGAGTCG